>JALAJA010000318.1:0-28755 GCA_023376005.1 Doryteuthis pealeii | reverse complement strand
CATTAAACTTGTCCCGACAAACGAGGCTAAGAAGACCGTTTCTGATGTTAGCATGAAGCGAAGAAGGCCCGAGTGGCAACAAAAGAGGATAAAATGCTCTGATTATCTGCACTTGTGATACCAATCAGCCAAGACAAGCACTGCATTAGCTTGAAGCAGATACATTTTACACATGCGCACTTTGTCTTTCATCATAAACATGGACAACAAATGAGAAAAATCCTCTTTGCATTAATAATATTTGTTTTACTGCACGGACAATCCATCAGTTAACAGAAATCATTGAACGGCTCTCCCAAACAACTGACCCATTACATTGGGTCGTACAACACACACACACACGCATACACACACGCTAAAACAAAAATCCTTTTATTTATTAGTTGTGTTATTCTCATCTTGACCTAACAATTTGTTTGTATGATTTTCACAATATTTGTCTTTCTTGTCAGAAACTGTAGGTTAACAATCCGCAATTCAATATCCAGGTAAGCAGAATTGGTTTGTTTAGAAAAGCCTCATTTTAACACCTGCATGTTTTCTACTAGTAAAAATCTGTGGATCACCTTAGAATATAGATACCTTATTACATCTCGGGGCTGGTTTATCTCAGTCGGTAGAGTATTCGCTTAGGAATCGCAAGGTTCTAGGTTCGATAACAGGATTGGGTAACCTATCTGTGCGGTAAGTGGAGAGCTGACAGTAAGTGTGGCACTCCACCTGTCAGACACAAAACAATCTCCTGGTCTAGGCGCTAGTGAAAAAGGGGATAGACCCCTTGCTGTCCAGCTGATACTAGACAATAGGCCACTCTGCCAACCAGTTTTTTTATTACTTAACAAAGTTATCTTTCTTCATATCTTTGCTGACTTATTTAACTAGAAATCTACTTATCCATTCTATAAATCCTGCTGGAACAACAAAGTATGTGTGGGGGGGGAATTAAATTGAAAGATGACTCAACAGTCATGATTCATTCTCTTGATGATCAGCTTTTATTCATTTCTTTTTTGATTTAAATTTTCAAAAGAAAAAAAAAATTGGTTATACCAGAAATTTGTACAAAAATGATTTTCTTTTCAGTAGATTATTATTATCTTTTTCTTCTGTTAAGTTCATCGATTAAATAATCGAAATATATTCTTATTCATTTCTCTGAATATTTTAAACGATTACCTTCACACTCTTATTAATCAGTGCGCCCATGTTATCTTTGTGATTGAAAGTGTTATCTATCAAATATTAGTCAGAACCAGTTGTGTCCATGTCATAAGTACATAATAACTGACAATTTTCCTCGTCACCACAATTATGCCATAACCACGACCAAGCAATTATGGGCATCTTTTTTTTTTTTAATTCATTCTTATTAACAAAAAGACACATTTCAAATAAACATGTCTAAAAGATACTATCTGTTTTTCTTAATTAAAACTTCGTCATTATGTACCTCTAACTAAAAAATTTAAGGATTCAATACTACCATTGTTCTTCTACAATGATGACTTGACATTAGATAATTGTAAATTGAATATGCCATTACAAGAAACTAACCAAACCTTTCAGACTAAATCCCTTGGGAAAGGTATATCCTTACCAGCTCTACTGTTACAGCATTCACCCTGGGTCAGTTGAGCTGGCTCCACCCAACAAACTTCACTGTATCCTGAAGAACGCAGACCATGCGAAGCGATCCAAACAATTGAGGTTATCATGTTCAGTCATTTGCAGATCATCAACAAACTCCATAAAGGCTATAGGTTGAATAGTACCACTACTGTTTTTCTAGCAATGATGGATTTTGGCATTATATAAACCACAAAGGTTGATATGCCATTAACAAAGAAACCAAACCATCATAAGAACAATTGGTTATAATGACCGATGGCAAAGCAAAAGTAAATTTTCACACTGGTGATTTGTAATTGTACAAATTAGGAAGTTGTATATTTTTTTTTCCTTTATTTTTTACCTTATTTGGCAATAATGACATTGAAATATGAATGATCATGTGACCTGAGATAAATAACCCTTGAAAATGGCAGTAAAATCTCCAATCTAAAGTTTCATGATCATTTCATTGAAATCAACAATTTGATCTGTCTTCTTCATAATGAAAAAATGATGCATTGAAAATCGGGGGGGGGGGGGTATTTTGCCAATGAATGAATCAATGATTTTTGTTTTCCTGTTGACTCAATGAAAAAGTTAAAAAAAAAAAAAAAAAAGGATGATGAGCTTCGGCCTTACAAAATAAAATGACACACACACACACATCACAGTGAAAAAAAAAAACCCTGTAAAAGCTTTACAAATGAATAAGAAGCACCAGAGATGCTACTGTTTATTTTTTTTTTGGGGGGGGGGGTAATTTTTAAAAATTTGTATTTCTGCTTTATCTAAAACCTGAGAAATAAATTACAGGTGTTCAATTGCACTGATTGTTTTGGGAATGAAAATTAATTAAATTAAAATGTTTTTTTGTTTTTATTCTTACTGAATCAGTTTTAGTATCAATGGTGGGTCAGTAAACTGTCTGTCAGAATAAAAGAAGAGCGAAAAAGAAAAAAGATAACAACCATTTAGAAGAAGACTTATGGTTGATCATTATTTTAATTATCATCTCTTACATTAATAATTCTTTTTCTTTCTGACTATTTGAATGTCCATTGATTAAAGAATGCATTGGTACCAAGAGCGTTTACAGATTCAAGCCTTGTTAGAGAAATCTAATTCAAAAATAATTGATGTCTGGTTATGACTTTAAACCTGAATCTATGGTGAAGTTCCAATTCTGGAGCTTGGGGAGTGTGGAGTATCCTTCATCAGCCATTACTCCTAGATCCACTCTGACGCCAAAGGGTAGTAATCCTGTTACGGTCCCATCTGTGGGTTAAATGAAAAAAATTTAGTTTGAAAAAATGTGTTTAAAAAATTAGGTTTAGAAAATTTTTGAATACCAAAAGCATGAATAGACAAAACACTCTTTGGCATAAAATAACCCAACAAGGGTTGATATGCCATAAAATCCACAAACGCAACCAAACTAATTGGGTTGGGGAAACTTTTCATTAAAAAAAGAAAAATTTTCTCCATGTAATTAATTGTACTTATAAATACATTATATCCGCTTGTCGTGAAACACCTAATTATCTACTGCCTTGGTAGATAACACTTATAATGGATTTATTTCAGAGAATACATTTTAACTTTCAATTAGATAACACTAATCTTGAAAAAAAAAAAAAACATCTACAAAATTTTCTGCAGTAATTAATTGCATGCATGAAGTTTGTTTCTTCTATATTAAAACATTCTCATATATGAAACCATCTATCTATACATATGTAAAGGCAGTGGTGTGTATGTATGTCCGAAGAACGATAGAAATAAAACGATTAATGACAAGTAATATATATATACACCAACATTAGATATCACATAGCACTAATACCTTGGAAAAAGGTATGGCATTCATCTACTCTCCTCCAGCTATGGATAAATAGTAGAGCAGACTGTGCTCTTAACCAGGCTAGGTGACCGTCTAGGAAAGGAAACTCTAAATTCAGCCCTTTAAACTCTGCTTAAGAAATGTGTCACATCCTGCTCATGTGGAAGGGTTGGTAAAATATATATTAACCCAATTTTTCTGCCACCAGGCAATTGTGACACAAATGTTTTTGAATTTAGAGTTTTCCTTCTCCATGACTGGTTGCCCAACTAAGATTAAAGAACCCAGTCTGACTACTATTTACCCATAGCTAAAGAACGAACCTACGGATCCATCCCTTTTTTCAATGGATGTGTGTAATATCTTCAACTGAAATTTAATTCTGATTTCAAAGCAAACAACCTTTCTATCTTTAAGAAATTTGACTCACTGAATATTTTTGCTTTACAATTAACATGGCCTTGAATGACAAAAAAACAAATTTATTGGTTTGAATTTTTTTTATCTAATTCAGTTGTTAAAATTTTACCCAAAGTTTTCAATTTAATTCTCCTAACTTTCCATTATTATGAAAAAACAATTAATTTCCTTTAATTTGGCAGTATTAATATTAATTATAGATAAGGTTATGGCTACCTCAAGAGACGCACATTTTGGAAGAGAGATGAAACTTGATTTAGAAAAGCAACTGAATCCATGTTTTTCTTTCGTTTTGCTTAAGCATTTCATTGGCCATGCTACATTCCATATTTTGATACTGAAAGTAAATCATATGATCACATGATCATTAGACATCAACTTTATATTCTCTAAGTTAATTACTTCACAATTCTCTCTCTCTCTCTCTCCCCTCTTCATTCTCTCTCTCTCTCTCGTCTCTCTCTCTCCCTCTCTCTCTTCTCTCTCTCTTCTCTCTCTCTCAGCCATACTTTTTTTTTTCAAACGTTTTAGATTTGGGCTGGTGGGCCATGTAAGGGTCCTCTGCCATCTACCATAGTTGGTTGCAGAAGAGTCTCTCAGAGAAAACGAGAGTTAAGAGCTGACCATTAGAATGGTAATAATAAACTGATCAAGTTTTATTTGTCATCATACACAATAATGAAACATCAACACTCAAGTTGCTAAGTGTCATATGTTCACTCTGACCAAAATAACCCAGAGAGAATTTATCATCAGTAAAAGACAGCCAGTGATTTATTCTTGAATTTGTTTTGTTTCTTTTTTTTTTCTTTGTGGATTTGGCTTTTGCAGTTTCAACCGAACAGAGTGATTTTTAGAAACAATCACTATCTCTGTGTGTGTGTGTGAGGAGGAGGGGGACATTGGCTAATCAGGGAAACTGGGCAGGCCACAATGAAAAATTGTCACAGTTGTACTTTAGATACCTTACCAATTTTGTCTTTAAATCTGGACTACCTCTTGTAGATGATGATGATGATACACAAATGGATGATTTTCTCTTCAATCAACATTAAAGCTTTTTCAATTTGCAACTCTCATTTTAACTTAAAAAAACATATTAAGTACTTGGACAAAATTTTCAAGTTTCTTTTTCATTTAAAACAAATCTAAGAAAATCACTATTACTAATTCTATCTTTGTTGTCATTTAAAAAAAATGACAGTGAGAGCAGTGGGGATATCATGACCCCAATTGATGTTAATGGCCTTAAAAAAAAAACTACTCATTCATATATAAAACTTTAGTTATAATAAGATTTGGTTCCATTTTAATTCCTCTGAACAGAATAGGTTTTCATAACAGGATATTATTATTGATCTTCCAATGGAAGAAAATCTCTTTCTTTGTTTTCTGAGTTAATTTTCTTCACTTGCTTTTCTACACACTTACAATAAAACATGGAAATTAATAGAACTGTTTTTTTGTTTTTTTCTAGTTCTCTCTTTTTTTCATATGTATTTTAACTTTCAGCTTTATTTTTTACTTTTCAGTAAATGACAGCATTAAAAGAGAAACCTATATAAGAGCAAGAAGAGAGAAAATAAATTTTTCTTTAATAAAATATTTTAGTCTTGGTGAATTATAAATCCATTGTATCCCAGGAGATGAGTTTCTTATTTGATTCAAACAAACAAAAACTGAGATTAATTTTTTAAATTGAAAAACAAAAGTTTTTTAATGACTTTTCTTATAACTTTAAAAAAAAAGTTTTGTTTTTATTGTTACATTTGATGAATTCAAAAGCATTCAATTTCTGTTTTGCTTTGCAAAAAAACACTAACATTGTACACTAACCAATTCTCTTATAAATGCTTTATTGTAAACTTTTACCTTTGGTACAAATTAGTACATCAATCTCAGCTGGAAATTGGTAGTTGCATAACGATTGTCGTCTTAGGAAGTGGACTTGGCTAGTTCAAAATCTTGTGCAACCTATTTGCATTTCACAAAGTACTAGTACACTTGGGAAAGGTATGAATCCAACTATCTTCGTCATCCAGCTATGAATATATGGAAAAGTAGACAGGTTCTTTAACCTTGATATGGCAACCAGTCTAAGAGAAGGAAAAACTCTGAATTCAAGCGAATTGTTTAGACCTGGAGAGTGATGGCCTCTCCAGGCTATTTCATGCCCAAGAGAACATAAAATGAATAAACACCCTACAACCAACCAAGTTACAGATATGTCCTCTTCAATATCAGTTATTTCTTGTTAGATTCCACAATAGAATATAAAAATGTCATGCAATAATATTTGTATCTAATATGGCTTACAATTCATTTTCTTATTGATTTATGAAAAGAAATTTATTAACTTTATCATAAGTGTAATTCTCTTTTATTAAAACTGATAAATAACTTTATATTTGAAGGTTCTTTATTCTCTCTTAGGATGATACTTCATTTTGGAACTGTTTATGTTTTCTAAAAATTTAACCTGACAACATCAATCACAATTTAGGAGGTGCTCATGGTGTAATAGTTTATCACGGGTTGGTTGGTTGGTTGGTTTTGTTTTATAGCATATCAACCTTTTTTGGGTCATTTAATGCTAAACCAAGTCATTTTGATATGTAGTTACTTACAGTACCTCTGTTGCTTAAATGGCACCTATCTAGTATTGAACAGTGTCATCACTGCTTAACTTGGGTGATCTAGTGGGAACCAGTACTTTCAATGTGAATTGAAACATCATCATCATGGGAAAATGGTACAAAATAACATAGAAATTAAAAGTTTACTAATAATTGAAACTATCATTGAGTTCAATTTGAATCAACATTTGGCTCAATTTCCTCCAATTGATTTTTAAACTTTTTTTTTCTTTTCTTCATGATCTTCTAATCCCATTTCTACTATTTCACAGTTTGATTACCATTAAACTTGTAGTTTAGAATGTGTACAATCTGTTGTCTGTCTCTCTCTCTCTCCAGTCTCCCACTCAAACCAGAAAATTGTTTGTCACTTGAAGAAGTCAATTAAACATTCCAAGATCTGTTTGTTCATTGAAATTCATTCTTGGTATTATTATTATTGATGATGCTGTTACCACAATACTCTCAGCTGATCCATTCTACAGCCTTCTTCAACATAAATCTAGTAATAAAGAGAGGTCTTCTCTTTTTCACAGAACAAGATGGTGAACAGAATGCAAGTTATATACCAATGATTCAGTTCATTTCCACCATGCAAGATGCACAAATGTTATCCTTCAGCAACCCCACCCCACCCATGTAATAATTTCCACCGTAGTGGGTTGGGGGGTGGGAATTCTTTTTCAGTTCTTTCCCGTGAGGAAAGAATATTATTAATTGTGGTAAAGGAAAGTCAAACTAAATGAGCAACAAGTTTCTTTTGTTTTTCTTCATCAGAAAAGGCAAAAAAAATTTAACTTATTACACAATCATTTTAAACTAAAGTTAACAGCTTTCAAGACACTGCTCTTGATAAGATTTTAAAAAGATTTTTACAAGCATATAAAAGTATAATGTACTTATGAAGAAAAAAAAGAAAAATGAAGAATAGCAGCATAATGGAGGTTACAGTTCAATCCTGACTACAACTTAACACTTGTAACCCAGTCATGGTTAATAGAATGAGAACAATCTACTCCCAAGGATTAAATAAAGGGTTCTGTGAAGACTCCCAATCAGACAAAATTGTGTATATAACAATAAAAAAAGGACACAGTCCAAATAAAGTAATAATACAGAATAGCAGCAATTTCTGACTTGGCAAAGGCATCCTTTATATTAGATATTGAAAAGAGATTATTGTGGGGGGATTTTTTTTCCCTCAATAACAATCAAATCTTTTGTGAATTAAGCAGAAAAATTGAATGAAAAAATGAGAAAACTGTTGAAATATAAATGTTTGTGATTGGTCAGTTTCTATCACAGACCCCATCCATCACAACAGCAACAAACAAATTCTTCAGGCAGAAGAATGCTTTACTTCACTATTCTCATTGACGGTGTGAGCTTGATACCTGGTGGCATCTTATTGGATTAAATACCTTCTTTTTTATTATTAAATCACTGATCATTCAATGCAATATTTAATTCTTTTTTCTATTTTTTGTGTGTGTGGTTATCATCATCAATCATCATAGTTACTATTATTAGAAATTACACTTTGTGCTATTATTATCAACTAATACAAATCTATTGTCATTATTATCATTACTTTTTGGAGTCAAAATGTTATTAGTTTTAAATTATTTGTTGATGATTATTTAATTTTAATAATCTTAGAATCATGGTAATTTATTGGCTTATTATAATAATACAATCTACAATTATCAATTATACTCCTTGTTAAGTTTTCCAACCATCTCTACTGGTGGTTTTACACCAGAGTCTGAGTTTTCTCAGATCTTCCAGGTACTCTAAATATTCTAGCCAATTTTTAGCAGTGGTCTGGTGGATGGTCTTCAGTTCATCCAGTCTCTTTTAAGATTCTTGGAGACTGTTCCAAGGGCTCCAATGACATTGGGTATTACTTGTACCCCGTATATGTTCCCCAAACTTTTTCAGTTCTCTGGCAAGGTCAGGTATTTGTCAGTTTTTGCTTTCCTTTCCTTTTAACTCTCTGATCCACTGGAATGGCAAAATTTACAAGGTGACAATTCTTTTCTTCTTGTTAAATTAAAACTAGGTGTTGTTTCTAGCATCAACCCACTCTTAGCTGTAAAGACTTGTGCATCATCACTCTCTGGTAAAGATCTTGTACATTTAATATTATTTCATTTCTTGTGAATTTTTTCACACCAGTGTTAACTGGTTGTATTTTCATGGAGTCTGAATGACAGCAAGTCTCCTCAGGTTTCAGGACTCTTTTGAGTATTCTAGCCGATCTGTGATCTATACAGTCTCAATTCCTCCTCTGATTCCATTTTTACTGTCTCTTTCAAGACTTTGAGGACTGTTAATGTATGCCAATTGGTATTACTATCACCTTTATATTCCACAGCCTTTTCAACTCTCTCGCATGATTCAAATATTTGCCTATCTTTTCGCTTTCTTTCATTTTCAATCTATAGTCGATTGGATTGGTAAAATCCACAGATGACAAGTTTTTGTTTTTTTTTCGTATTGATTAAAATTAGGTCTGTTTTTGTTTTTTTTAGACTGGGATTGTGTAATCTATTTGTATCTCAAAATCCTAGAGAATTTTATAGTCTCATTTTCTGGACAGATTATGGTTTTAATGCATATATCATTGTGAGTATGGTCAAATTTAATCTCTTCACAATTCCCATGGATCACCTTTCCAAACCTAGTCATGTACTCTTTTTGTGCCAGTTGCTGCATTCACTTATTAGGGATTACCTATTATTATCATTATTATTATTTGCATCATCAATTCACAATTTGTATTAATAGTTTCATTTCATTGAGAAAAGTTGTTTTTTTTCCTCTTTGTCATTTTTATTTCCTAATTTCTCATTAAACGATTATTGTGATTTCAATTGTTTCTCCAACAAATTTATGAATGGCATTTGGGCTTGGTTTATTGATCCACTTTCAATCTTTTCTTTTTCTTTTCCTTACAAACATTTTTTTTTTTTTTTTTCAAAAATAAAAATTTAAAAAACAAGAAGCATTTCAGAATAGAATGAAAGCAATAATTCTTTGACAAGAATGATGACTGAAAAGAAAAAAAATGTGTTTTAAAGCCCACATAGCTTTATCTCTTCTGGCTACCTTCCAATCATTACAATCCTATACACATATACACATTCTCACACATCTCTCTTTGTCTGCAGACCTTTTTTTTTCCCTGTTTTTCTAAGTGTCTTATTTCCACCTTCACAAATAAAGAAAAGAAAAAGAAGAAGAAAAATGAATTCGGCCTTTGAGCCATTTAATCATTGTGTTCTGTATTTCATTGATAGGCAAACAGATTTTTGTCTTTTGGGCTTCCAACTCTATTGTGATATTTTCAAGGATTCCAGAATCTTCCAAGGTTTGTAAATTTTGGTGTGAAAACAAAATCTTCCCAGATTATTAACCCAGGTTTCTTAGTCTGTAATAAATGAATTCTGGCACCAATGTTCATCCATCAGTTGTTTGATGTCATATTAAGGAGGATTTTACAAAAGATCTCATTTAGCAATTAAAGGATTGTAAATTGCCAGTTGTATGCTAAGATCAATCTCCAACAAGGACTTTGGTAAATACTTATAACAAACCCACCTGATATTTTTAAATAGTTTGCCCATTTGTTATAGGCTGTATATCATGTTGCTTAACTTAGGTGGTGGTCAGTTAGGAATAATAATATGTTTACAGATATAAAACTCCTACTGAATAAAATGTTTTTGAGCTTTTACAAGAAAATGTTGTTATTGTAATAATCTCTATTTGTGGAGGAAACGGGAATCGTGGTGGGTTTTGTTTGTGTTTGTTTGTTTGTTTTGTTTGTTTTTCTTAATTTTAATGTCTTGCGTTGTTGAAACTTAATGCTGTGCCTTTTTGGAGATGGGTAAGATAAGCTGAAAGTCTTTACTTTGAGAAGTGTTTAAAAATGGAATGACAAAGATGAGGCAAAGCTCACGTTCTGATGAGTATCAGATAATGCAGATTCCATATTCATTCAACTAGAAGCCAAAAACATTGCTTTAATTTTTCTTTTTCCTTTTTTTTCTTTGAATGTTCCCAAAGTCTTCGGAGGGTTCGGTTAACTGTCGGATTTTCATGTACCAATTCTGCATAATTCTTGTCAGAATGAGTTTAATAAGATTTTCAAAACATCCCTCTATATATTTTTCATTTGCTTTTTAAGGAGGCAAAAATGATTGCATCCAAACAACTTACAAGGCACTTGTAGTTTTTTTTTTTCATTGCAACCAAACTTTCCGCATTCTTGTGGGGGGGGGGGGGTAGGATTCTGGAATTTGGCAGATTAAATTTAAATGGTATTATCTACTTATTAAATTGATTGTTTGTATATTTCTTCTCTTTTTTCAATAGGACCTATGCAAAAGTGGAGTGAAAGTTACAAAAATTGGATTATTCACTTGAAACAAAACTAAATTTGCTTTATGTGAACTATGTGTAATTATATATTAAAACCGTTTTGTTAAAAACGTATGCAATTAACACCAAACCAATTTAAAATATTAATGTAAACCTTTATTTCTAGTGATATATAAGAACATATTGCAGGATTTTAAACACGACTAATACATTGGCTGTTTTTAAGTAATCTAACTCAGATTTTCATACAGAACATCAAATGAAGATTATTCTAATGTATAAATGATTTTTTGACTTATAAATGAAAGCTCATGATATACTACACAAATTTCTGAGTTATTGTGATGTAAACTGTGACTAGTTTGGTTAACAGACATACACCGAATCTCCATTTGTGATAAGATTAGGTTCTATCATCATTTTCTTTTTACAACATTTGTTCTTTGCATCAAATATTTGGATTTTTAAAAAGAAGTTTTTTTCTCCTTTTTGCTTCAACTTTTTATACCTGATACTTTGAATTCGCTGAATAACATGGCTTTCCTATATGGAAGTAGTACTTGTAATCATTTTGGATGGAAACATGTGCTAGTAACTTGAGAATACCAGTTCAATAAATCTCATAACTTTATAAGGCAATTCAAATCTCATAGTTTTTATGTATTGCTTCTCAGCCTTTCAAGCCTGGAAGGACCAATAATTAACAGCTTATTTAGTGGGCTTCTCCCACCCTCAGGCAAGCAATTGGCCCCGCTTATCTAGAAGAATTTTTTTTTTTTTTTTTTTTTTTTGTTATTTTAACCTGGTGTCTCTAGCACACTAAAACGGAATGCTGACAAGAATCTAAGTTAAGTTTTAAAAAAAACCCACAGGATGGATTGCTTCTTGCAGGGCACCCTCACATTGATGACCTTGTTCACAAGAAATATCCAGTAATTTCTGGGTTTGTAAATTAGCACTGACCAGATCAAATCCTAACAGAATGTAAATTGTAAATATATGGCATTTTTTTTTTTTCATTGTGTTTGATTTGATGCATTTCAATGATAAGTTTGAAAAAAAAGAATAAATATTAAATTCTCTGCAAAAATGTTGAATTCTTGCTGTTTTTTTTATTTGATTTCATTGGTAATTCATAATAATAATTTAAAAAGTAGGAAACATTTTTCTGGCATACAATGAAATCAAATAAAAAAACAAGCAGAATTCACATTTTGCAGAGATTTTAATATTTATTCTTTATTTTTCAAACTTAACTCATGAAATGCATTCAATCAAACAGCAATGGAAAAAAAATGCCATATTTTACAATTTACATTCTGTTAGGGATTTGATCTGGTAGTGTAATACAAACCCAGATTACTAGGAGATTCTTTGTGACACAAGGTCATTTCAATGTGAGGGTCCTGCAAGAAGCAAGCCATCCTGTGGGTTTTTTTAAAACTTACTTAGATTCTGTCAGCATTCCCGTTTTAGGTGTGCTAGAGACACCAGGTAAACATAACAAAAAAAAAAAAAAAAAAAAAAATCTCTAGATAAGGGGGCCAATTGCTGCCTGAGGGTGGAGAACCACTTGAAACTAAGCTGTTAATTAATGGTCCTTCAGCTGAAAGGCTTGAGAAGCAATACAAAAACTATGAGATTTGAATTGCCTTATAAAGTTATTGAGTTATTTGAACTGTATTCCTCAAGTTACTTTAGCACATGTTTCCATCAAAACTGAATTACAATTATCTCTTCCATAAGGAGCCATGTTAATTCAGCGAATTCAAAGTATCGGTATAACAGTGAAGCAAAAAGGAGAAAAAACTTCTTTTTATAAATCCAAGATATTTGGATGCAAATGACCAATGTGTAAAAAGAAAATGATGATTAGATAAATCTATCAACAATGGAGATTCGGTGTATGTCTGTAACGCAAAACTATGTACAGTTACATCACAATAACCTCAGAAATTGTGTAAGTATATCAATGAGCATTTTCATTTATAGTCAAAATCAATTATAACATAGAAAATAAATCTTATAAAATGATGTCTGTTGAAATCTGAGTTAGATTTTACTTCAAAACCGCCAATGTTATTAGTGTGTTTAAAATCCTGCATATGTCTTATATATCACTAAGGAAATAAAAGGTTTACTAATATATGTGGTGGTTAATTTTGCATACTGTTTTTAACAAACCGGTTTAATATATAATTAACACTAGTCAATAAAGCAAAATTTAGTTTTGTTTAAGTGAATTATCCAATTTTGATAACTTCAACACTTTTGATAAGGTCCATGAAAAAAAAAGACGAAGAAATATACAAACAATCAATTTAATAAGTAGATAAATACCATTTAAATTAATCTGCAAATTCCAGAATCCTAACCCCCCCCCCCGCACAAGAATGCGGAAAGTTTGGTTTGCAATGAAAAAAAAAAAAAACTACAAGTGCCTTGTAGTTGTTTGGATTGCAATCATTTTTGCTCCTTAAAAATGCAAATGAAAAATATATCAGAGGGATGTTTTGAAATCTTAATTTAAACTATTCTGGACAATAATTATGCCAGGAATTGTACATGAAATCCGACAGTTCGAACGCCTCCGAGACTTTGGAACATTCAAAAAAAAAAAGAAAGAAAATAAAAGGCAATGTTTTTTGGCTTCTAGTTGAATGAATATGGAATCTGCATTATCTGATACTCATCAGAACGTTAGCTTTGCTCATCTTTGTCATTCCTTTTAAACACTTCTCAAAGTAAAGACCTTTCAGCTTTATCTTACCCATCTAACAGGCACAGCATTAAGTTTTCAACAACGCAGGACATAAAAGTTAAGAAACAAACAAAAACAAACAAACAAACACAAACCAAAACCCACATATCCCGTTTCCTCCACAAATAGAGAGTTATATTACAATAACAACATTTTTTCTTGTTAAAAGCTCAAAACTTTTTCAGTAGGAGTTTTATAGCTTAACATATTATTTATTCCTAACTGACCACCACCTAAGTTAGCTAACATTGAATATACAGCCTATACAAATGGCAACTTTTAAAAATTATCAGGTGGGTGGTTATAGTATTTACCAGAAGTCCTTGTTGGAGAATGATCTTAGCATACAACTGCAATTAAATTTCCTTTAATTGCTAATGAGATCTTGTAAAATCCTCCTTTAATATGAACATCAACAACTGATGGAATGAACATTGGTGCCAGAATTCATTTTATTACAGATAAGAAACTGGGTTAATAATCTGGGAGGTTTGTTTTCACACCAAAATTTACAAACCTTGGGAAGATTCTGGAATCTTGAAATATCACAATAGAGTTGGAAGCCAGAAAAGACAAAAATCTGTTTGCCTATCAAATGAAATCAGAACACAATGATTAAATGGCTCAAAGGCCGAATTCATTTTTCTTCTTCTTTTTTCTTTTTTCTTTATTTGTGAAGGTGGGAATAAGACACTTAGAAACAGGGAAAAAAAGGTCTGCAGACAAGAGGATTGTGTGGAATGTGGTATATGTGTATAGATTGTAATGATTGGAAGGTAGCCAGAAGAGATAAAGCTATGTGGGCTTAAAACAACATTTTTTTCTTTTCGAGTCATTCATTCTTGCAAAGAATTATTTGCTTTCATCTATTCTGAAAATGCTCTTTGTTTTTTAAATTTTTATTTTGAAAAAAAAAAAAAAAATGTTTGTAAGGAAAAGAAAGAAAAGAATTGAAAGGTGGATCATAAACCAAGCCAATGCCATTCATAAATTTTTGGAGAAATTGAAATCACAAATAATCGTTTAATGAGAATTAGGAAAATAAAAATGACAAGGAGGAAAAAAAACAACTTTTTCTCAATGAATGAAACATAATACAAATGTGATGATGATGCAAATAATAAATAATGAAATAATAGGTTAATCCCTAATAGTGAATGCAGCAAACTGGCACAAAAGGAGTAATGACTAGTTGAAAGGTTGATCCACTGGGAATTGTGGAAGAGATTAAAATTTGACCATACTCAAAAAATGATATATGCATAAACCAATAATCTGTTCCCAGAAAATGAGACCTAATAAATTCTCTAGGATTTTTGAGATACAAATAATTACACAATCCATCTAAAAAAAACAAAAACAGACCTAATCTTAATCAATACGAAAAAAAAAAAAACTTGTCATCTGGTGATTTTACAATTCCAATTCGACTATAGATGAAAATGAAAGAAAGCGAAAAGATAGGCCAATATTTGAATCAATGCGAGAGAGTTTGAAAAGCTGTGGAATATAAAGGTGATAGTAATACCAATTGGCATACAATTAACAGTCTCAAAGTCTGAAAAAGAGACAGGTAAAAATGGAAATCAGAGGAGGAATTGAGACTGTATAGATCACAGATCGCTAGAATACTCAAAAAGAGTCTGGAAACCTGAGGAGACTTGCTGTCATTAGATCCATGAAATACAACCAGTTAACACTGGTGTGAAACAATTCCCACCAAGAAATGAAATAATATTAAATGTACAAGATCTTATACAGAGAGTGATGATGCACAAGTCTTTACAGCTAAGAGTGGTGATGCTAGAAGACACACACCTAAGTTTTAATTACAAGAAGAAAGATATTTGTCACCTTGTAAATTTTGCCATTCCAGTGGATCAGAGAGTTAAAGGAAAGGAAAGCAAAAACTAGACAATACTGGACCTTGCAGAGAACTGAAAAGTTGTGAACATTAGGGTTGACAGTGATACCAATTGTCATTGGAAGCCCTTGGAACAGCTCCAATTAATCTGTAAAAGAGACTGGATACTGAAGACCATCCACCAGACCACTGCTAAAATTTGGCTAGAATTTTAGGTACCTGGAGATCTGAGAAAACTCAGACTCTGGTGTAAAACCACCAGTTAGAGATGGGTGGGAAAAACTTACAAGGATTATGATATTGTAGATTGTAATTATTATAATAAGCCAATAAATTTACCATGATTAAGATATTAAAATTATAATAATCATCAACAAATAATTCAAACTATAACATTTGACTCCAAAAAGTAATGATAATAATGAACTAGGATTTGTAAATTAGATTGATAATAATAGCACAAGTGATTTTCTAATAAATAGTAAGCTATGATGATGATGATAATAACCCCACACACAAAAATAGAAAAGAATAAATATTGGCTTGATATCAGGTGTTTAATAATAAAAGAAGGTATTTTAATCAATAAGATGCCACCAGGTATCAAGATTTCACACCGTCAAATGAATAATAGTGAAGTAAGCATCTTCTGCCTGAAGAATTGTTTGTTGCTTGTTGTGATTGGGATGGGGTCTTGTTTGATTAGAAACTGACCAATCACAAACATTTATATTTTCAAACAGTTTTCTCATTCATTCCAATTTTCTGCTTATTCACAAAAAGATTTGATTGTTATTTGAGGGAAAAAAAAAATCACCCACAATAATCTCTTTTCAATATCTAATAATAAGGATGCCTTGCAAGTCAGAAATTGCGCTATTCCTGTATTATTTACATTTTATTTTGACTGTTTCCTTTTCTTTATTGTTATAATACACAATATTTTTGTCTGATTGGGAAAGGAGTCTTCACAGAAACTTTTTATTTAATCCATTGGAAGTAAGATTGTTCTCATTCTATTAACCATGACTGGTACAAAGTGTTAGTGTAGTCCGATTGACCTGTAAACCTCCATATTATGCTGCTATTCTTCATATTTCTTTTTTTCTTCCACTCAAGTAATTACTTTTATAGCTTGTAAAATCTTTTTAAAATCTTATCAGAGCAGGTGTCTTGAAAAGCTGTTAACTTTAGTTTAAAATGATTGTGTAATAAAAGTTTTTGCTCTGATGAGAAACAAAAGAACTTGTTGACTCATTTAGTTGGACTGTCTTTACACAAATTAATATATTCTTGGCTTCAGCAGGGAAAAGAACTGAAAAAGGAATCCCACCCCCCACCCACTACGGTGGAAATATTACATGGGTGGGGGTGGGGTGCTGAAAGATAACATTTGTTGCCTCTTGCATTGTGATGAACTGTCATTGGTAAATTAACTTGCATTTTTCCTGTTACCATCTTGTTCTGTGAAAAAGAGAGCTCTCTTATTATAGATTATAGTTTGAAGAGGCTGTAGCATGGATAGCTGAATATGTGGGTGAAACAGCATCATCAATAATAATAATACAAGAATGAATTCAATTGAACAAACAGATCTTGGAATGTTAATGATTCTTCAAGTGACAAACATTTCTGGGTTGAGTGGGAGACTGGAGAGAGAGAGAGACAGACAGACAGATTGTACACATTCTAAACTACAAGTTTAATGGTAATCAACTTGTGAAAATAGTGAAATGGATAGAAGATCATGAAGAAAGAAAAAAAAAAAGTTTAAAAATCAATGAGGAAATTGGAGCCAAATGTGATTCAAATTGAACTCACTGGATAGTTTCAATTATTAAGTAAACTTTAAATTTTCTTTGTTATTTTTGTACCATTTTCCCAATGCTGATGATGGTCAAGTCACATTGAAAGTACTGGTTCACAGATCACCCAAGTTAAGCAGTGATGACACTTTTCAATACTTAGATAGGTGACCATTTAAGCACAGCAGGTACTGTAAGACTACATATCAAAAGACTTGTTTTAGCATTAAATGACCAAAAAGGGTGATATGCTATAAAACAACAACCAACCAACCACCAACCCGTGATGATAACTATTACACCATGAGCACTCCTAAATTGTGATTGATGTTGTCAGGTTAAAATTAAAGAGAAACATAAACAGTTCAAAATGAAGTATTCATCCTAAGAGAGAATAAAGAAACTTCAAATATAAATTTATTTAACTCAGTATTTAATAAAAGAGGAATTACACTTATGCATTAAAGTTAATAAATTCTTTTCATAAATTCAATAAAGAAAATGGAATTGTAAGCCATATAGATACAAATGATTATTGCATGACATTTTATATTCTATTGTGGAATCAATAACAGACAAATAACTGATATGAAGAGACATATCCTGTAACTTGCGTTTTGGTTGTGTAGGGTGTTTATTCATATGGTGTCTTGGGCATGAATAGCCTGGAGAGGCCCATCTACTCTCCAGGTCTACAATTCGCTTGAATTTCAGAGTTTTTCTTCTCTTTAGACTGGTTGCCATATCAAGGTTAAAGACATAGTCTACTTTTCCATATATTCAATAGCTGGATGACGATTAGTTGGATTCAATACCATTTCCCAAGTGTACTAGTCTTTGTGAAATGGCAAATAGGCTGTCACAAGATTTGAACTAGCCAAGTCAACTTGCTACAACGACAATCGTTTATGCAAACTACCCCATTTCCAGCTGAAAGATTGGAATGTACAATTTGTAAAAAAGGTAAAAATTTTACAATAAAGCATTTATAAGAGAGAATGTTGTGTAAATGTAGCTGTTTTTTTTTGCAAAGCTCAAAACAGAATTGGAATGCTTTTGTAATTCATCAAATGGTAACAATAAAAACAAAACTTTTTTTTTTAAAGTTAGTAAGAAAAGTCATTAAAAAAACTTTTTGTTTTTCAATTTAAAAATTAATCTCAGTTTTGTTTGTTTGAATCAAATAAGAAAACTCATCCTCCTGGATACAATGGATTTATAAAATTCACCAAGACCTAAATATTTTAATTAAAAGAAAATTTAATTTTCTTCTTCTTGCCTATATAGGTTTCTCTTTTTAATGCTGTCATTTACTGAAAAGTAATAAATTAAAGCTGAAGTTAAATACATAATTGAAAAAAGAAGAGAAAACTAGAAAAAAAACAAAAAAAACAGTTCTATTAATTTCCATGTTTTTTATTGTAAAGTGTGTAGAAAAGCAAGGAAGAAAATTTAACTCAGAAAACAAAGAAAGAGATTTTTTATCCATTGGAAGATCAATAATAATATCCTATAGTTGTCAAAACCTATTCTGTTCAGAGAATTAATATATATATGGGAACCAATAATCTTGATTTATAAACTAAAAGTTCTTATTATATGAATGAGTATTTTGTTTTAAGGCTTAACATCAATTGGGTACATGATACCCCACTGCTCTCACTGTCATTTTTTTTTAAATGACAACCAAAGATAGAATTAGTAAATAGTGATTTTCTTAGAATTTGTTTTTAAAATAATAAAACTTGAAAATTTTGTCCAAGTACTTAATAGTTTTTTTTAAGTTAAAATGAGAGTTTGCAAATTGGAAAAGCTTAATGTTGATTGAGAGAATTCTCTTTGTTATATCATCACTCATACAAAGTAGCTCAAGATTCTAAAGACAAAAATGGTAAGGTAATTAAGTACAAGATGACATTTTTCACTATTGGCCTGCCCAGTTTCTCCTGATTAGCCAATGCCCCCCTCCTCCTCACACCACACACACAGAGATAGTGATTGTTTTCTAAAAATCACTCTGTCGGTTATTGAAACTGCAAAAGCAAATCCACAAAGAAAAAAAAAAAAACAAAACAAATTCCAAGAATAAATCATCTGGCTGTCTTTACTGGATTGAAATTTCTCTTTGGTTATTTTGGTTCAGAGTGAACATTATGACACTTAGCACTTGGAGTGTTTTGTTCATTTATTGTCGTATATGGATTGGACAAATAAAGACTTGATCAGTTTATATAGCCATTCTAATGGTCAGCTCTTAAACTCTGGTTTCTCTGAGAGACTCTTCTGCAACCAAATATGGTAGATGGCAGAAGGACCCTTAATGGCCAGCCAAGGCCCAAAATCTAAAACGTTTGAAAAAAAAGTAGGCTGAGAGAGAGAGAGAGAGAGACGGAGAGCAGAGAGGGAGAAGAGATGAAGAGAGAAGAGAGAGAGAAGAGAGGGAGGGAGGGAGAGAAGAGAGAGAGAGAATTGGAAGTAATTAACTTTACGAGAATATAAAGGTTGATGTTTAATGAAATCATGTATCATATGATTTACTATATCAGTATCAAAAATATTGGAATGTTAGCATTGGCCAATGAATGTCTTAAGCAAACGAAAGAAAACATTGGATTCAGTTGCTTTTCTAAAATCAATGTTTCATTCTCTCTTTCAAAACAATGGCTGTCTCTTGAGTAGCCATAACCATCTATAATTAATATTAATGACTGCCGAAATTTAAAAGGAAATCTAATTTGGTTTTTTTCCATAGAATATAATTTTTTGAAAAGTTTAGGAGAATAAAAATTGAACTTTTGGGTAAAATTTTAACACGAATAGAATAAACAAAAATTCAAACCAATAAAAAAATTGTTTTTTTGTCATTCAAGGGCCATTGTTTAATTGTTAAAGCAAAAATTATTCAGTGAGTCAATTCTTAAAAGATAAGAAGGTTGTTTGCTTTTGAAATCAAATAAAATTTCAGTGAAGATTATTACACACATCCATTGAAAAAAAGGGATGGATCCGTAGGTTCGTTCTTTACTATGGGTAAATAGTAGGTCAGACTGGGTTCTTTAATCTTAGTTGGGCAACCAGTCATGGAGAAGGAAAACTCTAAATTCAAAACATTTTGTGTCACATTTTTGCCTTGGCAGAAAATTGGGTATATATATTTACCAACCCTCCACATGAGCAGGATTGTGACACATTTCTTAAGCCAGAGTTTAAACAGGTCTGAATTTAGAGTTTTTCCTTCTCCTAGACTGTCACCTAGCATGCGTTAAGAGCACAGTCTGCTCTAACTATTTATCCATAGCTGGAGGCAGAGTGATGAATGCATTACCTTTTTCCAAGGGTATGAGTGCATGTGATATCTAAATGTGTATATATATATATCTT
This sequence comes from Doryteuthis pealeii, assembly GCA_023376005.1. Classification (NCBI taxonomy): domain Eukaryota; kingdom Metazoa; phylum Mollusca; class Cephalopoda; order Myopsida; family Loliginidae; genus Doryteuthis; species Doryteuthis pealeii. Next base: position 8,051 of record JALAJA010000318.1, on the reverse strand, counting down.
ACTTTGGTCATTAATCTTTTATTTTCTATCGGTTTTCTGGGACATACAATAACACACCAACTGCTCTTTACATTTGTATAGATTAGATGGTTTATATATGGAGAATTTTTAATATAGAAGAAACAAATTCATGGCATTGCAATTAATACTGCAGAAAAATTTGTAGATGTTTTTTTTTTTTTTTTCAAGATTAGTGTTATCTAATTGAAAAGTATAAATGTTATTTCTCTGAAAATTAAATCCATTAGAAAAAATTTGTGTTATCACCAGGCAGCTAGATAATTAGGTGTTTCACGACAAGCGGATATAAGTATTTATAAGTCAATTAATTACATGGAGAAAAATTCTTAAATGAAAAGTTTCTTCCCACCCCAATTAGTTTGGTTTGTTGTTGGATCTCCCTCATGGCATAATCAACCCTGTTGGGTTTATTTTTGCCAAATATGTTTTGGTTCTATTCATGCTTGGTATTCAAATTTGCTAAACCTAATTTTTAAACACATTTTTTCAAAACTAATTTTTTCTAATTTTAACCACAGATGGTGACCCGTAAAGATAACTACATTTGGTGTCAGAGTGGAATCCTAGGAGTAATTGGGATGAAGAGTACTCCAACTCCCCAGGAGCCGCTCCAGAATTGGAACTTCACCATAGATTCAGTTTTAAAGTCATAACCAGGACACATTATTTTGAATTAGATTTCTTCTAACAAGGATTGAACTGTAAACCTCTTGTAGCCAATGCTATTCTTTAATCAATGGACATTCAAAAAGTAGAAGAAAAGAATTATTAATTAAGAGATGATATTTAAAATAATGATCAACCATAAAGTCTTCTTCTAAAATGGTGTTTATCTTTTTTCCTTTTTCGCTCTTCTATTCTGACAGACAGTTTTACTGACCCACCATGAATACTAAAACTGATTCAGTAAGAAATAAAAAACAAAAAAAACATTTTAATTTATTAATTTTCATTCCAAAACAATCAGTGGCAATGAACACCTGTAATTATTCTCAGGTTTTTAGATAAAGCAGAAATTAAAATTTTTAAAAATACCCCCCCCCCAAAAAAAAAATAAACAGTAAGCATCTCTGGTGCTTCTTATTCATTTTGTAAAGCTTTTACAGGGTTTTTTTTGTTCACTGTTGATGTGTGTGTGTGGTGTCTATTGTTAGTTTTAAGCAGCCGAAGCTTCATCATCTTTTTTTTTTTTGTTTTTTTTTTAACTTTTCATTGAAGTCACACAGGAAAACAAAAAAAATCTTGATTCATTCATTGCCAAAATAATACCCCCCCCCCCCCCGTTTTCAATGATTCATTTTTTTTTTTCATTATGAAAAGAGACAGATCAATTGGTTGATTCAATTGAATGATCATGAACTTTAGATTTGGAGATTTTACTGCCATTTCAAGGGTTATTTATTCAGTACATTGATCATCAATATTCAATGTCATTATTCCAAATAAGGTGAAAAAATAAAGGAAAAAAAAAATATAACACTCCTAATTTGACAATTTACAAATCCCCAGTGTAAAAATTTACTTTTCTTTGCCCATGGTCAATTTATAAACAATTGTTCTATGAGGTTTGGTTTCTTTGTTTAAATGGCATATCAACTTTGGTGGTTACTATAAGTGCCAAATCCATCTATTGTAGAAACAGTAAGTGTACATTCAACCTATAGCCTTTATGGAGTTTGTTGAGGATCTGCCAAATGACTGACATGAACGCTCAATTGTGTTGGATCGCTTCGCATGTCTGCGTTCATTCAGGATACAGTGAATTTGTTGGCGGGAGCCAGCTCAACTGACCCAGGGTGAATGCTGTAAACAGTAGAGCTGGTAGGATATACCTTTCCCAAGGGTATTAGTCTGAAAGGTTGGTTTAGTTTTCCTTGTTTAATGGCATATCAAATTTCCCAAATTATCTAATGTCAAAGTTCATCATTGTTAAGACAAACTGGTAGTATTGAATCCATTAATATTTTAGTTAGAGTAACATAATGAACGAAGTTTTAATTAAAAAAACAGATAGTATCTTTTAGACATGTTTATTTGAATGTGTTCTTTTTGTTAATTAAGAATGAATTAAAAAAAAAAAGATGCCCATAATTTGCTTGGTTCAGTGGTTATGGCAATAATTGTGGTTGACGAGGAAAATTGTCAGGTTTATTATGTTACTTATGACATGGACACAACTGGTTCCTGACTAATATTTGTATAGATAACACTTCAATCACAAAAAGATAACATGGCGCACTGATTAATAAGAGTGTGAAGGTAATCGTTTAAAAATTCAGAGAAATGAATAAAGAATATATTTCGATATTTAATCGATGAACTTAACAGAAGAAAAAGATAATAATAATCTACTGAAAAGAAAATCATTTTGTACAAATTCTGGTATAACCAATTTTTTTTTTCTTTTGAAAATTTAATCAAAAAAGAAATGATAAAAAAGCTGATCATCAAGAGATGAATCATGACTGTTGATTCATCTTTCAATTTAATTCCCCTCCCCACAATACTTTGTTGTATCCAGCAGGATTTATAGAAGGATAAGTAGATTTCTAGTTAAATAAGTCAGCAAAGATATGAAAGAAAGATAACTTTGTGAAGTAATAAAAAAACAATGTTGGCAGAAGTGGCCTATTGTCAGTATCAAGCTGACAGCAAGGGAGTCTATCCCCTTTTCACTAGCGCTAGACCAGGGAGATTGTTTTTGTGTCTGAGGTGGAGTGCCACACTTACTGTCAGCTCTCCACTTTACCCGCACAGATCAGGTTACCCAATCCTGTATCGAACCTAGAACCTTGCGATTCCTAAGCGAATACTCTACGACTGAGATAAACCAGCCCCGAGATGTAATAAGGTATCTATATTCTAAGGTGATCACAGATTTTACTAGTAGAAAACATGCAGGTGTAAAATGAGGCTTTTCTAACAACCAATCTGCTACCTGGGATATGAATTGCGGATTGTGTAACCTACAGTTTCTGACAAGAAGACAAAATATTGGAAAATCATACAAACAAATTTGTTAGTCAAGATGAGAAATAACACAACTAATAATAAAAGGATTTTTTTTTTTTAGCGTTTGTGTTTTGTATGCGTGTGTGTGTGTGTTGTACGACCCAATGTAATGGTCAGTTGTTTGGGAGAGCCGTTCAATGATTTCTGTTAACTGATGGATTGCCGTGCCAGTAAGACAATATTATTAATCAAAGAGGATTTTTCCTTTTGTTGTCCAATGTTTATGATGAAAGACAAAAAGTGCCCATGTGTAAAATGTATCTGCTTCAAGCCAATGCAGTGCTTGTCTTGGCTGATTGGTATCACAAGTGCAGATAACAGAGCATTTTATCCTCTTTTGTGCCACTCGCCTTTCCTCGCTTCATGCTAACATCAAGAAACGGTTTTCTTAGCTCGTTTGTCGAGGACAAGTTTAATGCAGCAATGGCCTATAATTCGGCAGCAGTCCTCGTTCTTTGGAACTGATTACTTTGATTGATATCGTGAACACAGATGAAGTTGTCTCTTGGAATCGGGATCAAACCAACTAATAAAGATAAAGACGAGAAACAAAAGAGAGCGGGGGGGAAGAAAGGGAGGAGAGAAAAGAAGGGGAAAAAAGAGAAATATTATTAGAAAAGGGAAAAAGGGAAGCCAAGACGTTCATCACAAAATAAGCAGTGAGGGTGGGGAGGGGTGGAGAGGAGGAAGGTGTAAGGTGGTGGTTTGGGGTGGGGATTCATTCTAAGATAATGTCAGGTTTTTACTCTATTGCTGAATCAAGCATAGCAATAGGCTGGAGTGATCAACAAGTAGAATCAGATGACCAATTCATCTATACAAGAGAAAACAAGTGCACGCCAGTGCACCACTCTGTTTCTTGTGTAATCTATAACTTATCTTAACTAAACTGAAAGGAGTTTTCAATGAAAATAATCAAAAGAAGAAAAATATTCCTCTTTTTTTTCTTTTAAACTTCAAAAGAGGGTCGCTGGCATTGACGTAATGAGTCCACAATGATTGCTGATGATTTTCTTTGAGGTAAAAAAAAAAGTTTTTTTTTTGCTTTTGACAGTGGTCAGCCATTGACCAGTGTCATGTTTTCGGTTTATGATGAGCGAACACACATCATTTGTATTAACAAGAAAAGCCGCTAAGCCAGTGTCAAGATAAGCATGGATAATCAGGAAAACTTTCTAATAATAATCCATGCTGGTCCAGTTTGACCCTCAAAGATAAAACGATAATGACCATTAACACAAGGTTTGATCAACGGTCTTAAGTCCAGGCTGGAAAAGTGTATAGTAACATAAATAATTATCTGCGGATCAATATAAGACTGATCCCTAGAATTATTTCTAAAGGAGTATCAGATTAATTATTTCTTCTAGAATGAGAATGTAACCTCCATATCATTGGTAAACAATTCTCTCTTTTACATAAGGCTAATACTGCAAGTAAGCAGTAAAATCATATTCAATGTCCCCCTTTCCTTCTCATAAATAAAAACGGAATGGTTCATTTTTATCTGAGGTGACAACACCATATGAAATAACAATTGGGCGGATAAAGCAAAAACAGATAATCAGGTTTACCTTTTTGCTTTCAACTTGGATGATTTTGGAATGGTCTTATTTTTAACCAGAGGGTGTTGCCAAGATAATACGGTCATACAATTAGCAACACAAAGTATTATATAGAAATCTTTTTTTTACAAAGAAAAAAACAGTTGTTGCTCTTAGATAGCATTCATATTTTAATCAAGTGTATTCTTTGTCAATTGTATGGTACATAGTGTAACCTTTTTGTTTTTCAAATTCACCATTTTTGTTTTTCTTGAACAATTCTTTCTACTATCCAAAATGCCAAACAATTTAAGAAGTGGTTGAATATTGAATACAGGCAGCTGTAAATTGGCAATGAGAAAACATGAAGAATTTTGCTTAGCAATCAAGAGAAATTGAAAGTGCAGGAATAGTTTGAAAGAGAGGAAAAGCAATTTTGGCAAATCTAGAGAGTCCCATGTCAAAAGGAGAGAGGGGGGGGTGGGGGGGGGGGGGGGGGGGGGGGGGGGGGGGGGGGGGGGGGGGGGGGGGGGGGGGGGGGGGGGGGGGGGGGGGGGGGGGGGGGGGGGGGGGGGGGGGGGGGGGGGGGGGGGGGGGGGGGGGGGGGGGGGGGGGGGGGGGGGTGGGGGGTGGTGTTGACTGCATGAAAGGGGATTTAAGTAAATGACACTGAGACATTTGTTCCTCATAAAAGAAATATTTTGTGCTAGGGACAACAATTTAATACAGACGAGCCAGTTTAGCTCAGTGATGAGTTACCGCCTAGGTTCCGGTTCGTCATGAGTAGCACAGGTAATCTGATCTCTACGTATGTGGTGAGCTGGATGGTAAGTGTGGCGCAGATGCAAAAACAATCTCCTTGGTCTATGCGCTAGTGAAAAAGGTGATAGACTCCCCACTGTTCCAGCTGGTTTGACAATAAGCCACTCCGCAATTTATCTTCTTACTTACTGCTGGTATGTATTTATCAACTCTTCTAACAAGCAGGATGTGAACAGGACATTTATTAGCTGAGTATAAAAAAGGTTTGAAATAAGAGTTTTCTTTTCCTAGACTGGTTGCCTAACCAAGGTTAAGAAGCCCAGTCTACTGACTATTTATCCATAGAGGGAGAATAATAGTTGGGTGCATACCTTCAGGGTATTAGCATTATGTGAAATGCAAAAGTCTCATCTAAGGATTTTGAACTGTATTGCCAGTTCATTTCCTATGATGATAACCCATTACACTATGTTGCCTTAGACTGCATGTAAGTATGATAAGATTACAACAACCATCATTTATCTCACAGATATAAAAACACAAAAATTCATAGTAATGGTTTAATGTTTTTTTTCAGTCAAAGAACAATATGTATAACAAGTTAATTCTCAACTAATGTTCTCTAAAGGTTTTTACAAAAAACCTAAAAAACTCACCTTAAACTGCTGCAAACTGTATAGGCATTGTAAGACATGTTAATAATATTTACCATGTAACAGATTTTGGTTTTATTCCTTAAAATAAATTTATTTCTTATTTTTAGATTAACATGGTGTTATTTCAACTTTTATATTCAGCCATTTTCTTATTGCTTTTAATGTATAGGGTTAAAGGTAAAATAAATACAAAAACATTTATTTTGGTCTATTATTTCATCTTTTCAAATAAATCATAATTAACAATATCAAAATTCCCCCAAAATGAAGGTCAAATTCCTTTAAAAATCAAATCAAATACTTGCTGTAAATATTGAATGACGAGAAAATTCAGCCCAAGACATCATTTTTTTTTATGATAAAACCAGACAATAAGGGATCAGTTTATGTATTATTATATTGTAAATATAATCTAGAAATAAGTAAATCCACAACTTTTCTAAAGAAACTAAAAATTTACTGATTGAAAATATTATTTTCTCCAAAAATGAGTGATACTAACCAAATTAAATTTTGACAAAAAATTAATAACAATGGTGCGTGTGTGAATATATATGTATTTAAAATATTGTGAACAGGACTTGACTACACTGTATTGTATTTATCTTTAATTATCTGTCTACAACTTACACCAAACTCAGTGGGTAAGAGCACATGCCTAGAAATGACAAAGGTTCCTTGTTGATACAAGTTCCCCTGCCAATCAGCACATGAGTAAGCACAGATTGGATTAACTTATCTGTGCAGTAAATTGTGAAAAGTTAACGTAAGGTGTGGCGCTCCCACCTCAGAATACAAAATTAATCACCCTTGCCTAGCACTTGTGGAAAAGGGTATAGACTCCCCTCAAACTGTCTGATACCGATAATAGGCCAACTCTGCCACTTTACTTTTCACATAAACAATTGTAAAAAATAAAATGTTTGGGTTTATATATAATATTAAGATATGAATTATGTTAGAAGCATATTCAAATATTTTTGGCTAGTGAATATCCTTTATGCGATGACTCTGAAAGGATAATCTGTTGAAATTTTCAGCAGTTTTTTTTTTTTTTTTTTTTTTTTTAAAATGATCTTCTTCACAAAGGCTGAAACATTGGAAACCTTGAATGACAGCTCGATAATTTGGTCACACCCAGGAAACATTTTATTAGAAAAATTATGTATATTATAAACTGTTATTATAAAAACTAGATTTCCCCCCAAAAGTGTTTACTCTTTATCTTTTTGCTTTTGATTAAACAATAAACTATAAATATAAAGAAAAGCAAAATACAGTTTTTTTGATTTACAATGACCATTATTCTCCTAACATAACTTACATTTTTTTGACAAAAATATAAGTCATTTTGTTTTATACAAGAAAAAACTTATTGAAGTCCCCTTTTTAAGTGTTCTGTGTGTCTGTATTATATATGTTAATATATTTATGTGTGCTATAATTTGTATGCCATTTTGAGTGACCTCCAGGATCTGATGGTCACTGATTACATCCAAAATGTTCTTCTCTATTTATATTTGTAAATAGACTCCCAGAAAATAGTTTATTAAATCTAGTGTGAACAGATTTGATTGGTGATAAAGGTGTTAGGTGAAATTTCTATTTCAAAGATTTTTTATTTATTTATCTTGTATTAATTTGTAACCATTTCCGGTCTATTTAAGATCTACCTTGTCCATGATTTTTGTCCAATCAAGTTTTCAGGTTTTGGAAGTTGATTACTTTCGCGGTGGTGTCCAACAGCCTTGACTTATTTTGATATTTTTTGGGCTAACTAGGTCCCCTTCGAGAAGATGAAAACAATTTTTAATGTTCTAATAATCATTATCCAAAAATGTTCAGAAATAAGAATCAATAATTTAAAAACCCAATGCCAAGGGTTTGATATCAATAAAAGGAATTTATTTGAAAGCTTGTTCTACTAAGATTAAAACCTTCAGTAATCAATGTAATATCTTCAATAGATGACAATATCGGTGGTTTTGTATGTTTAGAAATAAAAGCTGCACTGATTATTAAGATTTCTCCATTTTGTAGGAATTTAACAATAAAA
>JALAJA010000317.1:0-30000 GCA_023376005.1 Doryteuthis pealeii | reverse complement strand
CCAAACATTTAAATCAAGTTTAACTATAATATTTAAGAAATATAGATAATATATTCATAAGTATGTTTGTAAATATAGATATTTTTCAAGATATGTTTGATTGTTGAATTTAGATAGTTAAATTTATTATATAATCATTTGTAAACAATTATATCTTCAAACATAATTACACACACAATTATATTGGTTTCAGGTATTCCTATCTAATACTAATAATTTTAAAATAGATCTATTTAATCTATAGATGAGAGCTTAACAGTTATACCACTCAGTCAGAATGGACCTAGGAGTAATGGCAATGAATGAATGACTCCACATTTCCTGGAAATCTTATAACCAGATGCAGTTTAGTGTCAGACTCCAAACACCCCTTTTGGAGAAGGTGTTACCTGTTTGAAAGGGTTGTAGTCAGTTTATTCTATGCCTCCTTGACAGTTAGAAGGTGAATGTCATATGCATCTTCCAGTGTTCTGCTGTTTTAAATTGCATAGTAAAATTAACTTGGAAATAGTAAGTTAGGCAAAGTTCAGTGATACTACACTGATCCTCAGCAGAAGTACAAATCCATATGGAAATAATATTTTAATTTTTATGGGTACTATGGTCAGGGATGCTGACAGCTTTTTGATTTAGTGCATCCTGGGATGCACATATTTGCTTTGGATGAGTCCTCGGGAAAATGTAATTTAAAATTTCTTAATAGATTGTAGGTAACCTATTCTGTGTAATTCGTTTCTAAGAAACTATTGAAATGTATAATAGTTAGCTTGAACTGGTGAGGATGAAAAAAGAAAAACACTGGGATGCATGGATACGATTTTACTGCATCCTTAGATTTTTGTCTGTCAAGGAAACAAGACACGACCTATCAGCACCTCTGCTATGGTACTATATATCCCAGTACATTTATTTGTTAAAATTCAAAATGTATACATATCTATGGGTATGTATATTTACCTCTCTCTTTCTCTTGCGTACTAAGGGAATACACTTAAAATACTCTTATGCAAATCTCTCTATGATGTGCTATTTTGCTTGAGTACAGTGACATTATATATTTACACTAAGGACTGGCATTTTTGTTGTCTGCTACGAATTTTTAAAGCGAATTAAAAACAATTAAAATCTATTATTTAAAGTCAATTATTTGGTCAATTTCAACACGATCTGCCATTCTGTCTATTTTTCAAATGTTTATGCGCTGTTTACAATTTTTAGTAACATTTGCGATTGCAAAAAATTACCAAAAAATCAAGGTAATTATCCGATTTTAATGAAATTTTCAGTATTGATTTATCAATTAATGAATTTTATAATGATCAGTTATTTTTTTTCAAAAACTTTAATTTAGTATTTTTGCTATGAAAAATTATTATATAAAAATTCATTTAAAATGTGAAAAGCATGATGTTCAGTTTAAAATGTTATATTTTAGATTCTAGAATAAATATCTATTTAATGCAAACCTTATTTTAGACCACATAAAGTAATAAGTTTTGAAGAAAAAACTCTATTGAAATGTCCCCCCCCTTTTTTAAGCAGAAAAAATATCAATGTATAATTTTTTCTTTATAAGATAATAGCCAATTAAATAATTATCGAAGTGAGTAAAAAAGAAATCTCCAAAAAAATTAAATCATTATTATATTTAATATTTTATTTTTCAATTTTTGGTACTTATTTTCTCATAGAAAAGCCACCGTAAAAATTTTTTTTTGTTTCTATTCATAAGTTCGGTCTTTTATCTCATTATTTATACTGTAATTAGAAAACTATAAGACCAACTTGAAAAAGAAGTTACGCCCCCAACATAAGGGGGGGGGGTAAAAAATAAGTGACCTGAAAAAAATGAGAAAGTTTTTGAAATAAAATAAATGATGCATTATAAAGATCATTCATTGATAAATAAACACTGAAAAATTTCATTTAGAATCCGATATTTCCCTGATTTTTGGTAAATTATTTTCTGTAGGGGGGGGGGGGGGGCTAAAGTCATTTTGTCAAAAAAACGCATTTTAGGGCTCAGTTTGCCAGTCCCTAATTTACACACACACAAATATAAGAATTTTACTAATATATGTATGTGTATATATATGTATTGCATATATCCATAATGAGAACTTGTGTGTGTTTATTTTTGGAGGAAACTCATAAATCCAAAATTGTCTGTAGTTTTTCAATTGAAAAATACCAAGAAAAAGCTTTGCTATGTTGAATCTGACTTTTCCCTTCCTGCTTCCCAATTTCAAGGCAACCTGCTGTTTTATTGAGGAATAAAGGCTTCAACTGCAATTTGGTTGTTTTGTATTTTTATCTACAACCAATGAAAAGGTGTTTGCACGAATATTTTGTTGGCAATTAAACGTGGATTGTGTTTATGTGATTTTTCGTCTTCTCTTTCTTTCTCTATGTGCCCCCCTCCTGCACCACCGTTTTTTTTCTCTTCATTCTAACTCTCACCCTCTCTTGGTTTTTCTCTTTTTTCCCCCCTTTCTTGTTTGCTCTATGTTATTCTTCACTCCTGCAAAAATCACTTTGTAATGGACTTGAAACAGCACCTGGGAATCTGAAATCAAACTATATAAAAAAAAAAAAAAAAAAAAAAAAAAATGAAGTAAGGAAGATGGAGGTGGAAGAAGATCAATATTTATCATCGACACTACCCCCTCCCCCAACTCCCATCCACTATTTGTGCATATCACCATCACCCCCCCCCACTAGTGTCTGCAGCAGCAGCAGCACCCAAGCATTCTGGATTGTTTCTACTTCACACTCATTTCATCCTCTTTGGTTATGGGGGAGATTCCACGTTTCCACATTCAGAGACAAACGCAGTTGGAATCGGGTGGAAGGAAGCTGGATGTAGGGTTTGGGAGGGGAGGTCGCAGCCAGAAAGGTTGGATTGTGTGAATGAAACTGATGGAGATGGGTTGGGGGATGGGGTTAGAGAAGAATAGCACAAATGAAAAACAAAACATCTTCTGATAGATGATAGTTGCTAAACAGCAATAAGCATCTTCCACATCCCTAACCTTTGGTAAATATCATTACCACTATACACTCTGTCTGGTTTATATATATACATACATAAATATATATATATATATATGCATGCAATGCATCTACTGATATATGTCAGATTTGTCTTAAGCTGTGTATGCTCACAAATGCATGAGTTTGTGTACAAAAATGTAAAGTGACATGTATGCTTTATGTATTGATATGTTTATTGGTATGTATGTATATATATATTATATGTGTGTGTGTGTGTCTGTAAGTAAACATCCATTTCCTAGCAGATACACTTAATCATTTACATATATATATGTGTATATATGCACAAATATTAAAAGTATGTAATTGCATGTATGTGTCTCTCACTTATATATAATATGATTTCTAATTCTTTGTCTATAGGATGGGATGAGAAAAAGTAGATGAAAGGTTGATTTTGTATATGTTAACATAACCTACCTAATCCTCTTTATAGATTAGTCATGCCCTCCTCACCCAAATAATAGCAAAAAATGAATACATTAAAAATAATGGTAATAGTGCATTGTTTCTAGGGGCAAAGAGAGATCCCATATTTGATGTAGTTCGACATTTGTGTATATATTGATTTGAAATTCTTATATATAATAAATATATATATATATATATATATATATATTATGATATTTAGAAGAATATGTATTATGTATATATATATATATTATATATTAATATAATGAAAGGGGGTGACTTAACTATACCATTTTATGATAGAGGGCCATTATAAATAGAGCACTTATTGCCGACTGAAATCAATTACAATAGCCTGTTACTCACTGACATTGTTCTTTGCAATTACTCTCTTTATATAATATATATATATATATATATAATATATATATTCATACATGAATGTACATTCATATCAAATACACATATAATTGCACCACATCATATATAGATAAATATAATTTTTTGACTGGTTTTCTTTAGAAAACATCTATGTAATTTCTCAAATTCTTTGCACATCATTGTGTATCTGAAAAACCAAAACCAAAAATATCTTTTCCTAAATTTGTTTCTGTTTTCCTCAAATCCACTTAGATCACAGAAAAGGGCAAAAAAAAATTGAGAATATAGCCTCCATCCAAATTTAGAAGGAAATAAAAATGCAATGTGTATATATATATATATATATAAAATTTTATGTTGCTGATTCACAAAATGGTTAAAACAATTTTTTCTCATCTTACTTCTCCATTTTGTTTTTGTTTTTTCAAACTGATTTCTTTATTGGTCATTGAACTGCAGAGATGAATGACTGTAACAAGAAGAAATGGCAGCAAATAACAATTTATCTCCATTTCGCAGCAGTAAAACCTGTTTGCCATTAAAGCCATGATTTGCAGTCTTTCTTAATTTCAATAACATGTTCTATCAACCTCATGATAAATCTTTTCAACACTCGCTCAATAAAGAATTGCAGGAAAAACTGTCATGTGTCTGGCCTCATGAGAAACCCATTTGTTGTTGCAGAGATAGTACTTGGAAGTTTCAAATTTTTTTATCAGTTTTTCATATGTCTAAAGAATACTATTTTTCAATGATGTCCAGCTTTATATAGGAGTGGACATTTGTATACTGTTAAAGTATTTATGATAAGACTCTTTTAAAAGACTAACTAAAGATGAATGTATCTTAGTACAGAAACACCAGTTTCAGAAATTGACATTCTCATGCTAACAACTTTGGTTTAAAGAATATTTCTTCAATTTGAATACATTTTTTTTACAGTTTTAAATCATTTCTGTCTTTCTACTCGTGAGAATATTTTTTGTTAGTTTTTGTTGTTAATATCATTTAGTTTATTCATGAGTAGTGCTTCATATTTTATTTGGTGCTTCTCACCTGTCAATCAATTAAGCAAACATCCTCATCATCATTGCTATTTTTTCTGTTTGCTTACATTTCTAAGTATTTACTAATGTGTGCATCTTGTAAAGTTGACATAAATTGATTATATGAAGGTATTTACAAGGCTGTCTCAAAGAGAAATAGAGAAAGAAAATTGTGTTGAAATCAATTCAGCAAGTAAAAAAGGACTGCCTGGATTAAAAATCAGTATTTGAAAGTCCAACCCACTGGCACAAGAAGAAGTTGGAAACTATCTCAGTCACTTAGTGAACCAAATAGTTAATCTTGGGGGGGGTATTTATTTGAGGTGTTCTGAACTCTGGCTAGTATGGAATCATGCTTTCATTGCCATTACTCCTGGCTCCATTTTGCCCAGATTGGTATTACCAATTAGGATCCAATCTATGGATCAAATGGATTTATTTGAGATAATGTTTAAAAATTATTTTGATTACAAATTATTTGCAACTAAGTATGCAGTGTTCACCTGTTTAAAGTGAAGGTACATTTTTGAGTTGTATATAATTGGAGACCATAATTGTTTAATGAACTTTGAAATAAATAACCCAACAAGGGTTGACATTCCATAAAACCAATCAACTAACCAACCAGCATTATTTGATTTTCATTCCTTATTTTTAAATTGATAAAACATTCTTGTAGAGTTTGATTCTTGGCATTGAATTTTAACTTCTTAAAATGTTCATGGAGTATGTGATATGGTGTTATGGTTAATGAGCTAGGCTAGTTGATCATTATTAATGAGTTTAGTTCTTACTGGGTACTCATATTCTGCTCTTGTACCAAAAGTCTATAGCAATTGTTGTATTTGTTTGATTATATAATTTCTGTTTCCAGAAGTTTATCTAAAAAATAGATGGTTTCCTGTGGATTGGTTGGTTATATCATAATTTCATTAGGCTTTGGATAAGGGAGTGGTCTAAAATTAGTCTTTGAAGTTAGCACTAATGTTTCAAATTTCAACATGGTTATGAAAACCATTTAGCATTATACTCTTAGGAAGGGCATGTACACTGAAACAATAAGCAGGGGAGACAACTTAGCCAGACCTAACTAAAGTCAAAACCACAAGAAATTGCCTTTATCATGTTGACAGTTGAGTATTTGTTTTGTAAGAAAGAAAAACAAAACTTGAATTTTGTGAATGCTTTATCCATCATAAACTAGAACAGATTTATACCAATGAAAAAATGTATTATTTTATTGTAGTTTGTTGGTGAATCCATCAGTTACGTTTAGCTAGTAGTTATGGTTGATTAAAATTTGACAGTTTTTTGTTGGTGATTCATATATTTAGGAACACAGTGCCAAAAAACAAACATTAAAATCTTTCAAAAATATTCAATAGTGGGCTTGGTCGATTAGACCTTCTTCCTAGAGTTTGCCAGGGATGAAAAATGGGAAACTTATTCCAATACCTGTAAGCTTTCCTAGGTAAACATTATAGGTTGCAATTCAAAGAGTACACTGTCAGTTTATTGGGGCATAAAATCATATATTTGTATGGTTCTCTTGGGAATTAGCCAACAAATATACAAGATAAAAAATGAACTTAGTTTTTGACCTTGGAAACCAGTTGGACAGTTTTGACAAAGTGGCCTATTTGAGATAACTAATACTCTCTTAGTATGATTGGGTGGATTATTAGTGTCCAGAGATGAAATCTTGGCATTTTTGTAACTGGTATTGTTTCAAATCTGTCATTTAGTGTTAGAACAATAGTGCTGGTACTCCTAAGAAAGTCATGAGCTTTTATCTCACATAAAGATATCATGTGAAGAAGAAGATTTTGAAAAACTTGGCTAGAGCTGGTATCTCAAGGTCAGTTAGGATGACTTGCCAACAATCAAACAAAGAATTAATTGGGAATTTGATCTTTTCTTTTTCCTTATTTACTAGCCATTGCATCTTGTTATATCCATTTCCACTTATGACAAAATGAAAGTCATTCTTTATTGGGAAACAAAAATGTTTCTATTTGGATCCAAATCCATTTTAAATCCCGAAAAGAAAAAAAAATTGAGACTCCAGCCTCTGTTTTTAAATCTAGAAGAAAATAAAAATGCAAATCTATAAAAAATATATTTTAATTGCATTGCTTTTAAAATGAACTTGGCTTGAAATTTTTCTTGAAAAGAATAAAATTATATTTGATGAGATTCTCAACTAAATTAAGAAACCAGGCATCAGACTCTTCTACTCTTTCAAACCACTATTTACCATTTTCTCTGAATTGGTTTTTGTGTTGTAATTTACAAAACTTTAGCTAAAACAAATTTTCTCTTGTATTGATTCAAATACATTTTTGGTACTTTATAAAATATTCCACCTTTAATGCTTTTTCATTATTCCTTAAATTAAACTTTGTGAAATGATTTTAAAGCTTATATCAAGTTTAAAGTTTCAGGAAATTTCATTAATTCACTGGCATTCACTAATGTAAGCTTCCTAACTCTGAAAAATCTGCATGTTTAAATATACAATTATTTTTGTTTAAAGCTTTTGAAAGGTTAAATGTTTGAATATTCTATAGAAGTTACTAAAAAGTGTATGCTAGTTAATTTTTTGCATATATTTAGGTTTTCATTATTTTCTCCCCTATTATGGTCCACATGAATAGACATATTCTAAAATTTATGAAAAACATTCTAGAATTGGCACTACTAATCACTTACATTTCTTTTTTATTTACTTTGAGTGGGTTGAAAGTTTAATTTTAATGTTTCAAAAAATTTTAATTGGTTCGTTAAAACTTGTAAATTTTACTTCAATCCATGGAAGCTTAATATTTTACATATTATATTTGATATGAAAACTTTTTAAAAGAGTTCTCTTCTTTAGAAGAATAATTTTTATTCTGTAAAAATTTGCTTTCCAATTGCAAAAGTCTTTATCTTTGATAATTTCTCGTTACTTGAGATTAATTTTTCATTTTTTTATTTTTATTTTTAGAGCCTACAGTACATAAAAAAAAAATAGCTTGCTTTGTGATTATTCTTTGGAAAACTAAGCCAGTATTGATTTTAGTCAGTAACAGAAATATAAAACATTGTTTTAGATTCTTTAGGGAATGTCTTATAGAAACAATTAGTGTTTACATTAATAAGGATCAAAAATATTGTCAATATAAATTTCTACTATGATGGATTTCAAATTGTGATATAATTTGCCAACATTCCTTATAAATAATGTTTGAATAAATAATCTTACCATTATCCTTACCATTGTTTATTTTCATCACTAAGTTTTGACTGGTGTGTTTTCCCAACCTTTCTCAGTTCATGGTTAAATTGCAAATCAATTTAAGGATTGCATAGATTAGTCTAGAATTTTATTGCTTTTTAAAGTTTCTTTTACAGTTGATTGTATTATACCATTTCCTTTCCTTGTCACCTTTTGTGGTTAATGGTTATCAGCTAGGCTCTGCGACCATTGTTAGAGAGTCAATTCTCACTGGTTGACCATTATTTTAGTCGGCGCAGAGCACTAGATAAAGTTTCATAAATGATTACTTTCTCGTTTAATTATTTTTTTCAGAAAAGAAAGAAACCCCTCCCCCCCCCAATTGGGACCCGTTTCGATTATCTAAGTGTTGTCTGTCCATGCATGAAGAAACTTCAGCAGATGGGACAGGATTTCAGAAGATATTAGGGGTTCCAAAAAGAAGAAGAAGAAAAAGAAGTATAACAATAACAACAAAGTGATTCATACTAGTGCTTGGAAAAAAAAGGAAAAAAGAAAAAAAAAATTCTTTTAGGATTGGATTTTATGTTTACATGAAGGGAATTGGTTCTGAACTTACTAAATATTTAGAGCGAATTCAGAAGAAGAAAAAAATATAATTTGAAATATCATTTTGAAAGATATTCTTTGCATATAAAAAAAACCCTTTTAGGTGAAATTCACTGTGAAATTTATAGACAATTGCATAAGAAGGAATTCTATCCAAAAATAATTTACCCTTTTCGTTTTATTTGAATGTATTGCATTGTGTTAAAGTTTATGTTTGTGAAAGAATATTGTATGTGGTATACATGCATCCACACACTCTTTATTAGGAATTGAGGTCTGGCAACAAGGACAGTTTTGTGGAGCAACCAAACAAAGATTCATATCTTTGTTATATAAATGTGTATAATTTAAGACTGTAAATATTTATGTGTGAGCTGGTGTTGCACATTCATCTACTAAGTGATATTGTATAACATATATGCATACACATACAAATAACATGACATCTGTCTAATAAATGTGCATATTTATATAGATTACATACATATACTGTTAGTGTATTTGAGTAGAATGTGATAATTATTATATACATATGCTACTGCTTGCAAACAAAAAAGAGGTGTGCAGCCAAACAAAATCTTTATACATACATAGAGAGAGATTTGGGCTGAACTTCTGATATGCTCTGTATTGATTATATATTATATATAATTATATAGTCTATTGAAATTATATATTATAATGTTGCATGCATCTGGGTTTTATTTTTTATTTTATTTTTATTTTTTTACTGTTATATCCATATTTTTTAGGCCCATCTGTATTGCTGATGCCAGTGTTTTAGGGAGGTTTCACTGATTTCTTAATGATTTTAAGCAATATTTATTTTTTCTTTAATATTTTTCTGCAACCCAAATTTGAATTTTTTTATTATTAACTGAAACATTGATTTCTCTTTCCAAACTTTTTCCAGAAAGTTTCCCATTTGTACTTTTTTGAGAACTTTCCCCATTGCATATTGAATTTTTAGTTTCATATTCCTTGTCTGTTTCCTTCTTCTGCCTGATTGGTACAAACCATTGTTACTAGAATTTAGAAAGCTATTATTCTCTAAGGAATTACCAAAGAATTTTTGATTTTGATTAGAGGGTTCTCTGAAGAAATCAGAGCAGTTTGAATTTACCAAAATTTTGGATATTTTTTTTTTCTCAATCCAATTTTATTTCAAGAAAATAAAGAAAATATTGGCATGTAAGGTTAGAACTTTGTGTGCTGAGATGAAATCTAGCTCTATGAGTTCAAGGCAAACTGATCCTATTTAAAAAAATTATGGTAAATTTATCTTAAATGTTTTCTATGGGGGATTTTTACTAGTGAGGCTAGTTGAATGTTATTGAAGACAAGAGATTGAAGAAGAAAGCTAATTGTAAAAGGTAGAATGAAACATTTGGCAGGTGAACAAGCATCTAAGATATTGAAGGGAAGGTAACATTTACTGTTGTTAATTGCAAAGAGTGGGTTGTCTAGAAAAACTGAATATAGGTTAACTAAAATCAGTCAAAAGGTTGACCTTTGACCACTAAAAGGTCTTATAGGTTGTAAGTTTTCCACTTGAGTGGCCGTCATGTCAGATCTTCCAATCTTTGTTGTTTTTCTTATTAGAGAAAGTGTATGCACCTGGCTTTCTTCAAAATAAACTTTGCTCTCTTCTCTTAAAGTGGACAGAATTATGTGGCCAAATAGACTAAGTTGTCATTTGCAAAACTATATATGCAAACTCAGTATTAAAATGCTCAGCCCAATTGCAGTGAGCTGATTGGTTTTTGATTAGGTTCCTGGTGATGCAACATATTTGCTTTGGAATGAGTTCCCGGGAAAAATTATGAGGTCCCCAACTTAAAGCCATCTTAACTCCTACCTTGTAACCTATCCTGCATAATTCATTCTAAGAAACTATGAAATGTATTTACCAGTTAGCTGAAATGGTGATGGAAGAAAAAAAGGAAAAAAAACACTGGGACGCATTGATATGATTTTTGTTGCGTCGGGGACACAGGACGCATACCTATCAGCATCTTCAGCGTTACACATGTTGCATAATCCTGTTGCACATCAGCACTAGTCTCGTATATGAAGATTGGCAATAGAATAGTAGCCAATTTGCTTCACTATTTGGGAGGGGGGTTTCGTTTGTGGTAAATAAGAATTGCAGCTAAGGAGGCTATAGTTTGGTCAGTAGTTTATGATCATTGGTATTATTCCCACATCCCAAGTATAAAGGGACATTAAAAGATAAGCCACATGTTTGTGCATGTCCAATTAATAACAATGATAATAAATCTATCTCAGTCTGTTTCTTGACTTTAGAGGATACATTGTTGAAGGAAACTTGATGTTGAGTAATTTTTCCATAGACAAATTCCCTGGGCATTTTATCAAAGAGAACCATTACTTATCTCTTCACTATTTCTTGAAAAAGAATTTTAAGGATGAAGATAAAATAGGTGCTATTTAAAAAACTGGCTACTATACACTACTACTAGCTAATCAATATTTAGGGAGTATTAATTCTGTGTTTTTTTATCTACAATATAACTGTACTAAGGATGAAGTGCAATATTGGATATACATGAGTTTAAAATTCTATTAATTCCGTTTGTAATCTTTCTTTGTTTTTTTAATATTGTTGCATACATGTTGAAGGAAAATGGTCAAGGCCCTGAACTAGGCAGCACCTTTATTATAATTTTAACTCAACCCCCTCCATCAGAGCAGGATGGTGACACAAAGCCAATTTTTTTTAGGCAGAATTTAACCAGTCTGAAATTCCAGAGTTTTCTTTCTCTTAGACCGGTTGCCAAAGTTCAAGAGTTCAGTATGCCCTACCATACCTATAGCTGGAGGGAGAATAAACTGGATTGCATATTTATTCCCAAAAGGTTTATTAGCCACTATGTTAAAATGGAAAACAGCTATCATCCACGATTTGAACTTGTGAGGCCGTGTCCATTTCCTATGATGATAAACCATTACACAACGAAACGTCTCCATTTTATATATATATATATATATATATATATATATATACACACACACACAAGCATTGTTAGGTTGAAAGAGAATGCATTATTAGTCTATATAGAAAGTAAAAATATGAAGATTTCAAAGAATTATAAGATTCATTGAAAAAATTAAAAAAAAATGAATTGGACCTTATTAGTGATACAGGACAATTAGTGGTGCTTTGTTATTGAAAACAAACAAAAAACAATACTTTAAAAAGATTTTTTTATCAGTGACAAGAGGAAGATTTTTGCAACAATGAAATGCATTTTTTCAATATCCAAAAATTTGGGATTCTTCAAACAGATTCAAACAAAAGAGAGAAAAATAAAATTCAAGGAATTTAATCTGACCAAGTAATAAAAATTGTCACCCAAAAAAAAAAAAAAGGGAAAAAGAGGAAGAAAAGATTTATAAGACTGATATATTCCTTTTATGATAAAAAATTCCTATGAAAGGCAACTGTCTTCATGTCTTCTTTTGTGTGATGGAAATTTATCTTTTTTTATTTACTAAAAGAGTGTGTGTGTGTTGGTTTTATCATGGATTTATTTTAGATGCCACTCCCAACACACTAAAACAAACTGAATGTAAAAACAGGTCTCCTTAAAAAAAATAGAAAATAAGCTTGTGTTACTTTGACTTTTGGGGAAAAATTGATAAAGAAGTTTGATTACGATTTTTAAAGGAAAATCATCTTAACTTAGCTTTTGGGTAAAACAGTTGAGAAAGTGTGAAAGGAAAAACGGATGGGGAGGGGAGGGGAAGTTAAAAATCTTGAGTAATTCACAGACATGGTAAATCTGAAAGAAAATTTACTTTATCCTTTTTGTTACTTATCCAATTGGTTTTCTTCATTGTTTTGTTTTGTTTCAATAAACAAAGATTTAAGAACAAAGGGAAAAAATACAGATTTGTCCAAATCTTCATTTAGCAGAAAAAGAAAAACAATTCTTTTCAATGGGGCCAAATTTTGACATTGAAAATAAAAAGGGAATTGCGTGAAACTATAGAATGTTGAATTTCTTAATGTATCATATTATACCACTGATCTATTTGAACTAGTGTCCTCATGTCTTGATTAGTTATTTATAAAAGTATTTTTTTTTGTTCAGCTGAAATTCCAGAAGGTTATTGGACGGCAATAGAAGACTGACAAAAATATTGAAACTATTAATACAAACCTAAGATGATGAAACTAGTCACGAGAACATTGGTGCATAATATGATTTATATCATTTTTTTTTTTTAAGAAGAAGATTTTTTTAAGATAGATACACATGTAAAATGAGGATTCTAATTATTTTCTGTTTTGTTCTTTCAAGAGGTTATTGTTCCAAGATGTTAAAGGACATGATTATCTAACATGCTTTTATGTTACAAAATTATGGACTTTTTTATTTTGAGGAGGAGAGTGTTAAATTATGAATGAAAAATTAACACCACAAATGGGGAAAACAAAAGAGTATTATATATATATATTTATATATACACACACACACATATGTGGATTTTATTTAAATATTATTGGGACTAAAAGCAGGGTCCAATAAAATTGCCATTTGTTCATATTCAATGATATTTCTTATAATTACTACTTCTTTTTTGTCAATTAGTTTCAATCTAGGGATCATTTCAGTTGGTGACAGTTTTAGATAATTGATATACCCAAAGAAGCATTATCATACATTAAAAGTAGAAACATTAAATATTTTTGAATATAATAATGTCTTGTACCATAAGCATGTAGCATCAGCGCATGTAGATTAATACTCTCTGAGGAAAAGGTATATTCTAATCCAATTCCTAATGAACTAAAATTTCCATTGTATATATATATATATATATATATATATATATATATATATATATATAGTAACTAGAATCCATTATATATACCCACACCACACAGACACTTTTTACTCTTTTCATTAATATTGAGCTTTTAAAATAAAACAAAATCCATAAAGTTTATATACATTTAATATTATAACTTCTTTCTCTCTCAATATATATATATAATTATATATATATATATATATATATATATATATTATTAAAGAAAAATGTCTTGCTTGTGTGATGATTAAAAGAAAATTTAGAAAAGTGAAAATTGTGAACATTTTTTAAATTCATTTCCCCTTAGAGAGTTCTCTTCAGTAAAAACTCCTATAGAATTATTTTCCATTGCAAATACCACTTTTTATTTACACAGCATTCTCTACCAGTCCTCTATTACACAAGAAAGATCAATCTATTGACTGAGGAAAAATGATTGTTTTTTTCATTTCAAAGACTGAATGATATAAGTTACAAATCACAATAAAAGGGAAAGTAAATATCATGTGTAAAGAAATCTCTCAACTCAACAGCCACATTCTCCCAACCTTACAGGTGGGGATGTTTGGCAAGTGTTCCAATGCTTGTTCAACAGCAGGTTGGGGAATTTCTTTAATTAGGCACTAAATTCCTTCTATTTACAATGACTACCTGTCTCATTTAATCCATATTTATTCTATGTAGTCTGTTTATATCAATCAAGAAAGGAAAGAAAACAAAAATAAATGCTTTGCCAAATTTTAATTTTTTGGCTGTTGTTGATAGATATAAACAGACTACGATAGATAAATATGGATTAAATTGAGACAGGTAGTCATTGTAAATAGAAGGAATTAGTGCTAATTAAAAGAAATTCCCAAACTGCTGTTGGAACAAGCATTGACACTTGCCAACATCCCCCACCGTAAGGATTGGAGATGTGGCTGTGAGTGAAGAGATTCTTTACACAAGATATTTTACTTCCTTTTATTTATTTGTAAACTTATATCATCAGGTCTTTGATGAAAAAAAAAATCATTTTTCCTCAAGTTCATAGAGATCTTTTCGTGTAAATAGAGGAACTGGGTAGAGAATTGCTGTGTAAATAAAAAGTGGTATTGCAAATGGAAAATAATTTCTATTTAGGAGTTTACTGAAGAGACTTCTCTAAGGGGGAAAGAATTTAAAAAAAATGTCACAATTTCCACTTTTCTAAATTTCTTTTAATCACACAAAAGCAGACATTTTTCTTTATATTATATTATATATATATATATATATATAATATATATATATATATTGAAGAGAAAGAAGTATAATATTAATGTATATAAAACTTTATGGAATTGTTTTATTTTAAATGCTCAATATTAATGAAAAGAGTAAAAAATGTGTCTGTGTGGTTGTGGGTATATATAATGGATTCTAGTACTATATTATATATATATATTATATATATATTATATATATTATATACAAGAATTTTAGTTTCATTAGGATGGATTAGATATACCTTTCCTCAGAGAGTATATCTACATGTGCCTGAGTGCTACATGCTTATGGTACAAAGACATTATTTAGTTTCAAAAAAATTTAATGTTTTCTAACTTTAATGTATGGATATGCTTCTTTTGGGGTATATCAATTATCTAAAAACTGTCACCCAAATGATTTGATCACCTAAGATTGAAACTAGGTGACAAAAAAGACGTAGTAATTATAAAGAAATATCATTGAGATATGAACAAATGGCATTTATTGGAACCCTGAATTTTAGTCCAATATATTTAAATTAAAATCCACATATGTGTGTGTGTGTATATATATATATATATATATATATATACTCTTTGTTTTCCATTTGTGTGGTTAATTTTTCATTCATATTTTAACAACTCTCCTCCTCAAAATAAAAAGTCATAATTGTATAAAAGCATGTTAGATAATCATGTCCTTTACATCTGGAACATAACTCTTGGAAAGAAACAAAACAGAAAAATATTAGAATCCTCAATTTACATGTGTAATCTATCTTAAAAAAATCTTCTTCCTTAAAAAAAAAAAATGATATAAATATCATTATTAGCACCAATGTTCTCTGACTAGTTCATTCATCTAGGTGCTATTATAGTTACAATATTTTTGTCAGTCTTCTATTGCCGTCCATAACCTTCTGGAATTTCAGCTGAAATACTTTTATAATAACTAATCAAGATGAGGACACTAGTTTCAAATAGATCAGTATAATAATGATACATTTAAGAAATTCAACATTCTATAGTTTCACCAATTCCCTTTTATTTTCATGTCAAAATTTGGGCCAATTGAAAAGAATTGTTTTTCTTTTCTGCTAAATGAAGAATTTGGACAAATCTGTATTTTTCACTTTGTTCTTAAGATCTTTGTTTATTGAAACAAAACAAAACATGAAAAACAAATTGATAAGTAAACAAAAAGGATAAAGTAAATTTCTTTTCAGATTTACATGTCTGTGAATTACTCAAGATTTTTAACATTCCCTCCCCCTCCCCATCCGTTTTTCTTTCATTTCTCAACTGTTTTACCCAAAAGCTAGTTAAGATGATTCTTTAAATCGTATCAAACTTCTTTATCATTTTTCCCCCAAAAGTCAAAAGTAATCACAGCTTATTTTCTATTTTTTTAGGAGACCTGTTTTTACATCAGTTTGTTAGTGTGTATGGGAGTGCATCTAAATAAATCCATGATAAAAAACCCACACACACACTCTTTTAGTAAATAAAACAAAAGATAAATTTCCATCACACAAAGAAGACATGAAGACAGTTGCTTTCAATAGGAATTTTTATCATAAAAGGATATATCAGTCTATAAAATCTTTTCTTCCCTTCTTTTACCCTTTTTTTTTGTGACAATTTTATTTACTTGTCAGATTAAATTCCTTGAATTTTATTTTTCTCATCTTTTGTTTGAATCTGTTTTGAAGAATCCAAATTTTGGATAATTGAATAAATGCATTTCATTGTTGCAAAATCTTCTCTTGTCACTGATAAAAAAATCTTTTTAAAGTATTGTTTTGTTTGTTTCAATAACAAAAGCACCACTAATTGTCTGTATCACTAATAAAAAAAAGGTCCAATTTCATTTTTTAATTTCAATGATCTTATATTCTTTGAAAATCTTCATATTTTTACTTTCTATATAGACTAATAATGCATTCTCTTTTCAATAACAATGCCTTGTGTGTGTGTGTATATATATATATATTATATACTATATATATATAAATGGGAGACGTTCGTTGTGTAATGGTTATCATCATAGGAAATGGACACGGCCTCACAAGTTCAAATCGTGATATAGCTGTTTCCATTTAACATAGTGCTAATACCTTTGGGAAAAATATGCATCCAGTTATTCTCCCTCCAGCTATAGGTAAATGGTAGGGCATACTGAACTCTTGAACTTTGGCAACCGGTCTAGGAGAAAGAAAAACTCTGAATTCAGACTGGTTAAATTCTGCCTAAAAAAATTGGCTTTGTGTCACATCCTGCTCTGATGGAGGGGTTGAGTAAATATATATTAAAGGTGCTGCCTAAAAGTTCAGGGACCTTGATCCATTTCCTTCAACATGTATGCAACAATATTAAAAATAACAAGACAGATACAAACTGGAATTAATAGAATTTTACCTCATGTATATCACAATATTGCACTTCATCCTTAGTACAGTTATATTGTAGATAAAAAAACACAGAATTAATACTCCTCAAATATTGATTAGCTAGTAGTAGTAGTAATAGTAGACAGTTTTAAATAAGCCACCTATTTTATCTTCATCCTTAAAATTCTTATTTCAGAAATAGTGAAGAGATAAGTAATGGATTCTCTTTTGATAAAAATGCCCAGGGAATTTGTCTATGGAAAAAATTACTCAAACATCAAGTTTCCTTCAACATGTATCTCATAAAGTCAGAAACAGACTGAGATAGATATTATCAGTTGTTATTAATTGGACATGCACAAACATGTGCTTATCTTTAATGTCTTTATACTTTGGGATTGTGGGAATAATACCAATGATACATAAACTACTGCCCAACTATAGCCTCCTTAGCTGCATTCTATTTACCACAAACTGACTCCCAAATAGTGACAGCAAATTGGCTACTATATCTATTGCCAATCTTGACATATAGAGACTAGTGCTGATGTTGCAACAGGATTATGACACATGTGTAACGCTGAGATGCTGATAGGTATGCGTCCTGTGTCCCCGACGCACAAAAAATCATATCAATGCGTCCAGTGTTTTCCTTTTTTCTTCCATCACCATTTCAAGCTAACTGTAAATACATTTCAATAGTTTCTTAGAAATGAATTATGCAGGATAGGTTACAAGGTAGGAGTTAGATGGCTTTAGTTGGGGACCCATAATTTCCCGGGGACTCATTCAAAGCAAATATGTGCATCACAGGACACACTAAATCAAAAACCAATCAGCATCACTGCAATTGGCTGGAGCATTTTATACTGAGTTTGCATATATAGTTTTGCAAATGACAACTTAGTCTATTTGGCCACATAATTCTGTCCACTTTAAGAGAAGAGAGCAAAGTTATTTTGAAGAAAGCAGGTGCATCAATTTCTCTAATAAGAAAACAACAAAGATTGGAAGATCTGACATGACGGCCACTCAAGTGGAAACTTACAACCTATAAGACCTTTTAGTGGTCAAAGGTCAACCTTTTGACTGATTTTAGTTAACCTATATTCAGTTTTCTAGACAACCCACTCTTTGCAATTAACAAGCCAGTAAATGTTACCTTCACCTCAATATCTTAGATGCTTGTTCACCTGCCAAATGTTTCATTCTACTTTTATTAGCTTTCTTCTTCAATTCCTCTTGTCTTCATACATTCAACTACCTCACTAGTAAAAATCCCCCATAGAAAACATTTAAGATAAATTTACCATATTTTTTTAAATAGGAATCAGTTGCCTTGAACTCATAGAGCTAGATTTTCATCTCAGCACACAAAGTCTACCTTACATGCCAATATTTTCTTATTTTCTTGAAATAAAATTGGATTGAGAAAAAAAAATATCCAAAATTTTGGTAAATTCAAACTGCTCTGATTTCTTCAGAGACTCTAATCAAAATCAAAAATTCTTTGGTAATTCCTTAGAGAATAATAGCTTTCTAATTCTAGTAACAATGGTTTGTACCAATCAGGCAGACAGAAGGAAACAGACAAGGAATATGAAAACTAAAATTCCATATGCAATGGGGAAAGAATTCCTCAAAAAGTACAAATGGGGAACTTTCTGGAAAAAGTTTGGAAAGAGAAATCAATGTTCAGTTAATAATAAAAAAAAAATTCAAATTGGGTTGCAGAAAAATATTAAAGAAAAAAATAAATATTTGCTTAAAATTCCATTAAGAAATCAGTGAACCTCCCTAAACACTGGCATCAGCACATACAGACTGCCTAAAAATATGGATATACAGTAAAAAAATAAAAAATAAAAATAAAAAATAAAAACCCAGATGCATGCCAATTATATATATAAATTTCAATAGACATATATATATATATATATAATATATATAATCATACAGAGCATATCAAAGTTCAGCCACAAATCTCTCTCTATGTATGTATAAAGATTTTGTTGGCTGCACACCTCTTTTTTGTTTGCAGCAGTAGCATATGTATATAATAATATTATCACATTCATACATACAAATACACTAACAGTATATGTATGTATCTATATAAATATGCACATTTAGTTAGACAGATGTCATGTTATTTGTATGTGTATGCATATATGTATACATATCTACTTAGTAGATGAATGTGCAACAAGCTCACACATAAATATTAAAGTCTTAAATATACACATTTATATAAACAAAGATTATGATCTTTGTTTGTTGCTCCACAAAACTGTCCTTGTGCCAGACTCATTCCTAATAAAGAGATGTGTGGATGCATGTATACACATACAATATTCTTCACAAACATAAACTTTAACACAAATGCATACATTCAAATAAACTGAAAAGGGTAAATTATTTTGGATAGAAATTCTTCTATGCAATTGTCTATAATTTCAAGTGAATTTCAACCTAAAAGGGTTTTTTTTATATCAAAAGAATATCTTTCAAAATGATATCAAATTATTTTTTTTCTTCTTCTGAATTCCTCTAATATTTAGTAAAGTTCAGAACCAATTCCTTCCATGTAAACATTAAAATCCAATCCTAAAAGAATTTTTTTTTTCTTTTTCTTTTTTTCCAAGCACTAGTATGAATCACTTTGTTATTGTTATACTTCTTTTTCTTCTTCTTCTTTTTGGAAACCCTATATCCTTCTGAAATCTGTCCATCTGCTGAAGTTCTCAGCATGGACAGACAAACACTTAGATAATCAGAAACTGGGTCACAATTGGGGGGGAGGGGTCTTTCTTCTGAAAAAAATAATAAAGAGAAAGTAATCATTTCAATGAAACTTTTTTTATTTAGTGCTTAGCGCACAAGACTAAAAATAATGGTCACCCAGTGAGAATTGAACTCTCTAACAATGGTCTGCGAGCCTAGCTTGATAACCATTACACCACAAAAGGTGACAAGGAAAGGAATGGTATAATAACAATCAACTGTAAAAGAAACTTTCAAAAGCAATAAAATTCTAGACTAATCTATGCAATCCTTAATTGATTTTGCAATTAACCAATGAACTGAGAAAGGTTGGGAAACACACCAGTCAAAACTTAGTGATGAAAATAACAATGGTAAGGATAATGGTAAGATTATTTATTTCAAACATTATTTATAAGGAATGTTGGCAAATATATCACAATTGAAAAATCCATCATAGTAGAAATTATATTGACAATATTTTGATCCTTATTAACTGTAACACTAATTGTTTCTATTAAGACATTCCCTAAAGAATCTAAAACAATGTTATTTATATTTCTGTACTGACTAAACTCAATACTGCTTAGTTTCCAAGAATAATCACAAAGCAACTATTTTTTTTATGTACTGTAGCTCTAAAAATAAAAATAAAAAATGAAAATTAATCTCAAGTAGAGAACATTATCAAAGATAAAGACTTTGCAATTGGAAAGCCAAATTTTACAGAATAAAAATTATTCTTCTAAGAAGAGACTCTTTTAAAAAGTTTCATATCAAATATAATATGTAAAAATATTAAGCTTCCATGGATTGAAGTAAAATTTACAAGTTTTAACGAACCAATTAAATTTTTGAAACATTAAAATTAAACTTTCAACCCACTCAAAGTAAATAAAAAGAAATGTAAGTGATTATAGGTGCACAATTCTAGAATGTTTTTCATAAATTTTAGATATGTCTATTCATGTGGACCATAAGGGGAGAAATAATGAAAACCTAAATATATGCAAAAAATAACTAGCATTACACTTTTTAGTACTTCTATAGAATATTCAAACCATTTAAACTCTTTCAAAAGCTTTAAACAAAATAAATTGTATATTTAAACATGCAGATTTTTCATGAGTTAGGAGCTTACATTAGTGAATGAAGTGAATTAATGAAATTTCTGAAACTTTAAACTTGATATAAGCTTTAAAATCATTTCACAAAGTTTAATTAAGGAATAATGAAAAAAGCATTAAAGGTGGAATATTTTATAAAAGTACCAAAAATGTATTTGATCAATACAAGAGAAAATTTGTATTTAGCTAAGTTTTGTAAATACAACACAAAACCAATTCAGAGAAAATGGTATAGTGGTTTGAAAGAGTAGAAGAGTCTGATGCTGTTCTTAAATTAGTTGAGAATCTCATCAAATATAATTTTATTCTTTTCAAAAGAAAATTTCAGCCAGTTCATTTTAAAAAGCAGCAATATAAAATATATTTTTTATAGATTGCATTTTTATTTTCTTCTAGATTTAAACAGAGGCTGGAGTCTCAATTTTTTTTTTCTTTTCTGGGATTTAAATGGATTTGATCCAAAATAGAAACATTTTTGTTTCCCAATAAAGAATGACTTTCATTTGTCATAAGTGGAAATGGATATAACAGATGCAAATGGCTAGTAAATAAGGAAAAGAAAAGATCAAATTCCCAATTAATTCTTGTTTGATTAGTTGGCAAAGGTCATCCTAACTGACCCTTGGATACAGCTCTAGCCAAGTTTTTCAAATCTTCTTCTTCAACATGATATCTATGTGAGATTAAAAGCTCATGACTTTCTTAGGAGTACCAGCACTATATGTTTCTAACACTAAATGACCAGATTTGAAACAATACCAGTTACAAAATGCCAAGATTTCATCTCCTGGACACTATAATCCACCAATCATACTAAGAGAGTATTAGTTATCTTCAAATAGGCACTTTGTCAAAAACTGTCCAATGGTTTTCCAAGGTCAAAACTAAGTTCATTTTTATCTGTATATTTGTTGGCTAATTACCAAGAGAACCTACAAAATATATGATTTTATGCCCCAATAAACTGACAGGTGTACCTCTTTGAATTGCAACCTATAATGTTTACCTAGGAAAGCTTACAGATTGGAATAAGTTCCCATTTATCAATCCCTGGCAAACTCTAGGAGAAGGTCTAATCGACCAAGCACTATTGATATTTTTGAAAGATTTTAATGTTTGTTTTTTGGCACTGTGTTCCTAAATATATGATCACCCAACAAAAACTGTCAAATTTTAATCAACCATTAAACTACTCAGCTAAACAGTAAAACTGATGGATTCACCAACAAACTACAATAAAATAATACAATTTTTCATTGGTTATAAATCTGTTCTAGTTTATGATGGATAAAGCATTCACAAATCTCAGTTTTGTTTTTCTTTCTTACAAAACAAATACTCAACTGTCAACATGATAAGGCAATTTCTTGTGGTTTTGACTTTAGTTAGGTTCCTGGCTAAGTTGTCTCCCCCTGCTTATTGTTTCAGTGTACATGCCTTTCCTAAGAGTATTAATGCTAAATGGTTTTCATAACCAATGTTGAATTTGAAACATTAGTGCTAACTTCAAAGACTAATTTTAGACCACTCCCTTATCCAAAGCCTAATGAAATTATGATATAAACCAACCAATCCCACAGGAAACCATCTATTTTTTAGATAAACTTCTGGAAACAGAAATTATATAATCAAACAAATACAACAATTGCTATAGAGCTGTTTGGTACAAGAGCAGAAATATGAGTACCCAGTAAGAACTAAACTCATTAATAATGATCAACTAGCCTAGCTCATTAACCATAACACCATATCACATACTCCATGAACATTTTTAAGAAGTTAAAATTCAATGCCAAGAATCAAACTCTACAAGAATGTTTTTATCAATTTAAAAATAAGGAATGAAAATCAAATAATGCTGGTTGGTTAGTTGATTGGTTTTATGGAATGTCAACCCTTGTTGGGTTATTTTATTTCAAAGTTCATTTAACAATTATGGTCTCCAATTATATACAACTCAAAAATGTACCTTCACTTTAAACAGGTGAACACTGCATACTTAGTTGCAATATTAATGTAATCAAAAATAATTTTAAACATTATCTCAAATAAATCCATTTGATCCATAGATTGGGATCCTAATTGGTAATACCAATCTGGGCAAAATGGAGCCAGGAGTAATGGCAATGAAGGCATGATTCCATACTAGCCAGAGTTTCAGAACACCTCAAATAATACCCCCCCCCCCAAAGATATAAACTATTTGGTTCACTAAGTGACTGAGATAGTTTCCAACTTTCTTCTTGTGCCAGTGGTTGGACTTTCAAATACTGATTTTTAATCCAGGCAGTCCTTTTCTACTTGCTGAATTGATTCAACACAATTTTCTTTCTCTATTTCTCTTTGAGACAGCCTTGTAAATACCTTCATATAAATCAATTTATGTCAACTTTACAAGATGCACACATTAGTAAATACTTAGAAATGTAAGCAAACAGAAAAATAGCAATGATGATGAGGATGTTTGCTTAATTGATTGACAGGTGAGAAGCACCAAATAAAATATGAAGCACTACTCATGAATAAACTAAATGATATTAACAACAAAAACTAACAAAAAATATTCTCACGAGTAGAAAAGACAGAAATGATTTAAAACTGTAAAAAAAATGTATTCAAATTGAAGAAATATTCTTTAAACCAAAGTTGTTAGCATGAGAATGTCAATTTCTGAAACTGGTGTTTCTGTACTAAGATACATTCATCTTTAGTTAGTCTTTTAAAAGAGTCTTATCATAAATACTTTAACAGTATACAAATGTCCACTCCTATATAAGCTGGACATCATTGAAAAATAGTATTCTTTAGACATATGAAAAACTGAATAAAAAAAATTTGAAACTTCCAAGTACTATCTCTGCAACAACAAATGGTTTCTCATGAGGCCAGACACATGACAGTTTTTCCTGCAATTCTTATTGAGCGAGTGTTGAACAAGATTTATCATGAGGTTGATAGAACATGTTATTGAAATTAAGAAAGACTGCAAATCATGGCTTTAATGGCAAACAGGTTTTACTGCTGCGAAATGGAGATAAATTGTTATTTGCTGCCATTCTTCTTGTTACAGTCATTCATCTCTGCAGTTCAATGACCAATAAAGAAATCAGTTTGAAAAAACAAAAACAAAATGGAGAAGTAAGATGAGAAAAATTGTTTTAACCATTTTGTGAATCAGCAACATAAAATTATATATATATATATATATAACACATTGCATTTTTATTTCCTTCTAAATTTTGGATGGAGGCTATATTCTCAATTTTTTCTTGCCCTTTTCTGTGATCTAAGTGGATTTGAGGAAAAACAGAAACAAATTAGGAAAAGATATTTTGGTTTTGGTTTTTCAGATACACAATGATGTGAGCAAGAATTTGAGAAATTACATAGATGTTTTCTAAAGAAAAACCAGTCAAAAAATTATATTTATCTATATATGATGATTGTGTGCAATTATATGTGTATTTGATATGAATGTACATTCATGTATGAATATATATATATATATATATATATATATATATATATAAAGAGAGTAATTGCAAAGAACAATGGTCAGTGAGTAACAGGCTATTGTAATGATTTCAGTCGGCAATAAGTGCTCTATTTATATGGCCCTCTATCATAAAATGGTATAGTTAAGTCACCCCCTTTTCATAATATATATATATATATATATATATATACATACATACATATTCTCATAAATATCATAAATATAATATATATATATATATATATATATATATATATATATATATAAGAATTTCAAATCAATATATACACAAATGTCGAACTACATCAAATATGGGATCTCTCTTTGCCCCTAGAAACAATGCACTATTACCATTATTTTTAATGTATTCATTTTTGCTATTATTTGGGGTGAGGAGGGCATGACTAATCTATAAAGAGGATTAGGTAGGTTATGTTAACATATACAAAATCAACCTTTCATCTACTTTTTCTCTATCCCATCCTATAGACAAAGAATTAGAAATCATATATATATATAAGTGAGAGACACATACATGCAATTACATACTTTTAATATTTGTGCATATATACACATATATATATGTAAATGATTAAGTGTATCTGCTAGGAAATGGATGTTTACTTACAGACACACACACACACATATATATATATATACATACATACCAATAAACATATCAATACATAAAGCATACATGTCACTTTACATTTTTGTACACAAACTCATGCATTTGTGAGCATACACAGCTTAAGACAA
The DNA here is from genome assembly GCA_023376005.1 of Doryteuthis pealeii. Taxonomy (NCBI): domain Eukaryota; kingdom Metazoa; phylum Mollusca; class Cephalopoda; order Myopsida; family Loliginidae; genus Doryteuthis; species Doryteuthis pealeii. Next base: position 4,670 of record JALAJA010000317.1, on the reverse strand, counting down.
ATCTGACATATATCAGTAGATGCATGCATGCATATATATATATATATATATGTATGTATGTATATATATAAACCAGACAGAGTGTATAGTGGTAATGATATTTACCAAAGGTTAGGGATGTGGAAGATGCTTATTGCTGTTTAGCAACTATCATCTATCAGAAGATGTTTTGTTTTTCATTTGTGCTATTCTTCTCTAACCCCATCCCCCCAACCCATCTCCATCAGTTTCATTCACACATCCAACCTTTCTGCTGCGACCTCCCCTCCCAAACCCTACATCCAGCTTCCTTCCACCCGATTCCAACTGCGTTTGTCTCTGAATGTGGAAACGTGGAATCTCCCCATAACCAAAGAGGATGAAATGAGTGTGAAGTAGAAACAATCCAGAAATGCTTGGGTGCTGCTGCTGCTGCAGACACTAGTGGGGGGGGGTGATGGTGATATGCACAAATAGTGGATGGGAGTTGGGGGAGGGGGTAGTGTCGATGATATAATATTGATCTTCTTCCTACCTCCATTCTCCTTACTTCATTTTTTTTTTTTTTTTTTTTTTTTTATATAGTTTGATTTCAGATTCCCAGGTGCTGTTTCAAGTCCATTACAAAGTGATTTTTGCAGGAGTGAAGAATAACATAGAGCAAACAAGAAAGGGGGGAAAAAAGAGAAAAACCAAGAGAGGGTGAGAGTTAGAATGAAGAGAAAAAAAAAACGGTGGTGCAGGAGGGGGGCACATAGAGAAAGAAAGAGAAGACGAAAAATCACATAACACAATCCACGTTTAATTGCCAACAAAATATTCGTGCAAACACCTTTTTCATTGGTTGTAGATAAAAATACAAAACAACCAATTGCAGTTGAAGCCTTTATTCCTCAATAAAAACAGCAGGTTGCCTTGAAATTGGGAAGCAGGAAGGGAAAAGTCAGATTCAACATAGCAAAGCTTTTTCTTGGTATTTTTCAATTGAAAAACTACAGACAATTTTGGATTTATGAGTTTCCTCAAAAATAAACACACACAAGTTCTCATTATGGATATATGCAATACATATATATACACATACATATATTAGTAAAATTCTTATATTTGTGTGTGTGTAAATTAGGGACTGGCAAACTGAGCCTAAAATGCGTTTTTGACAAAATGACTTTAGCCCCCCCCCCCCTACAGAAAATAATTTACCAAAAATCAGGGAAATATCGGATTCTAATGAAATTTTCAGTGTTTATTTTATCAATGAATGATCTTTATAATGCATCATTTATTTTATTTCAAAACTTTCTCATTTTTTTCAGGTCACTTATTTTTTACCCCCCCCCTTATGTTGGGGCGTAACTTCTTTTTCAAGTTGGTCTTATAGTTTTCTAATTACAGTATAAATAATGAGATAAAAGACCGAACTTATGAATAGAAACAAAAAAAAAATTTTTACGGTGGCTTTTCTATGAGAAAATAAGTACCAAAAATTGAAAAATAAAATATTAAAAAATAATAAATGATTAATTTTTTGGAGATTTCTTTTTTACTCACTTCGATAATTATTTAATTGGCTATTATCTTATAAAAGAAAAAATTATACATTGATATTTTTTCTGCTTAAAAAAGGGGGGGGGACATTTTCAATAGAGTTTTTCTTCAAAACTTATTACTTTATGTGTCTAAAATAAGGTTTGCATTAAATAGATATTTATTTCTAGAATCTAAATATATAACATTTTAAACTGAACATCATGCTTTTCACATTTTAAATGAATTTTATATAATAATTTTTCATAGCAAAAATACTAAATTAAAGTTTTGAAATAAAATAACTGATTCATTATAAAATTCATTAATTGATAAATCAATACTGAAAATTTCATTAAAATCGGATAATTACCTGATTTTTGGTAATTTTTTTGCAATCGCAAATGTTACATAAAAATTGTAAACAAGCGCATAAAACCATTGAAAAATAGACAGAATGGCAGATCGTGTTGAAATTGACCAAATAATTGACTTTAAATAATAGATTTAATTGTTTTTAATTCGCTTTAAAAATTCGTAGCAGACAACAAAAATGCCAGTCCTTAGTGTAAATATATAATGTCACTGTACTCAAGCAAAAATAGCACATCATAGAGAGATTTGCATAAGAGTATTTTAAGTGTATTCCCATCTAGTACGCAAGAGAAAGAGAGAGGTAAATATACATACCCATAGATATGTATACATTTTGAATTTTAACAAATAAATGTACTGGATATATAGTACCATAGCAGAGGTGCTGATAGGTACGTGTCTTGTTTCCTTGACAGACAAAAATCTAAAAGGATGCAGTAAAATCGTATCCATGCATCCCAGTGTTTTTCTTTTTTCATCCCTCACCAGTTCAAGCTAACTATATATACATTTCAATAGTTTTTAGAAACGAATTACACAGAATAGGTTACCTACAATCTATTAAGAAATTTTAAATACATTTTCCCGAGGACTCATCCAAAGCAAATATGTGCATCCCAGGATGCACTAAATCAAAAAGCTGTCAGCATCCCTGACCATAGTACCCATAAAAAATTAAAATATTATTTCCATATGGATTTGTACTTCTGCTGAGGATCAGTGTAGTATCACTGAACTTTGCCTAACTTACTATTTCCAAGTTAATTTTACTATGCAATTTAAACAGCAGAACACTGGAAGAGTGCATATGACATTCACCTTCTAACTGTCAAGGAGGCATAGAATAAACTGACTACAACCCTTTCAAACAGGTAACACCTTCTCCAAAAGGGGTGTTTGGAGTCTGACACTAAACTGCATCTGGTTATAAGATTTCCAGGAAATGTGGAGTCATTCATTCATTGCCATTACTCCTAGGTCCATTCTGACTGAGTGGTAATAACTGTTAAGCTCTCATCTATAGATTAAATAGATCTATTTTAAAATTATTAGTATTAGATAGGAATACCTGAAACCATATAATTGTGTGTAAATTATGTTTGAAGATATAATTGTTTACAAATGATTATATCAATAAATTTAACTATCTAAATTCAACAATCAAACATATCTTGAAAATATCTATATTTACAAACATACTTATGAATATATTATCTATATTTCTTAAATATTATAGTTAAACTTGATTTAAATGTTTGGCATTACATAACCCACATAGAGTTGAAATGCCTCTAAACAGATAAACCAAACCAAAAAAACTTCCAGAGTAGGAGTCACATGTTAATTGTATAAGTTTACATGATAGAGAAATAAAGAGACAGACAGAAAAAATGTATACTGATCATTATATATATATATATATATATATATATATATATATATAACAAGATACACACTCACCAATATTCTGTTATGAAGATAAATGAGGTAGAGGAATATCATGCTGCATCAAGCATCCTAGTGGAGAAAGAATCTTGGCCTGTATCTAAACTTGAACCCCAACCACTAGTACCAATGAAGCTTCTATTTGTCAGCCTTTGATATTAATTCTTTTAGAAGAAAAAAATTTTTTTTCTCTGATTACAAGAACCTTAGAGCAGGAATGTCAATCTGCATTGGGAATTTTTATAGATATTGAAAACAAATATTGACTGTTTAATCAGATAAGTGGATGTTAAATGGGTCCCCATAACCAGGTGAGCATCCTTTGCATAACAGAACATTTGAAACAACATAATACTTCAAATTAGGAATAAATAATAGTATTTCTCTTAATTTTTTAGATGAGACTTGATAATTAGTATTATTAGCCTTCTTCAGGTATAAATACCTGAAGAAGGCCGGGGGACACATCGTCTGAAACGTTGTACAGATAACAATAAGATGAGGACAATAGTCTGAATAATCCTAATAATACTAAATAATAGTTTCATTAAAAGAAGATAGAGCAGGTCTCCTTTTTGCCACAGATTATTCACCAATGCCTGAAATCAAGTAAACTTGGGACCAGTAGATTTGAGATTAAAACTGGAAAGATTATAATTTGATGGAGAAAATATAAATATGCAGATTTTTAATTTGAGTCTTTCAGTCTTTTATTAAGGTAAAATTTAACATTGGTGAAATACTAATATTGTTTAACTTAATGCATTATACAGATCTTGTTTCTGTATCAGATCAATTATTGCCTTCAGGTTTTGTCCATGAGATCCAATCCTTTTTTTTTTCTACATTATGAAGAATATTGTTTATGTTCACTCATTTTAAAGTAATCAAAAGGACTTATCAAGAAGAAATTCAGTGCTGCTGTTGGATAAGTAAGAACAATATATTGAAACTTTTTCTAACATTTACTGAATATCAAACATCCTAAATAAAATAAGCATCAAGCAAATTAAAGTGAATTTGTTTTGTTTTATAGAAGACACCATGCAAAATATGAGTTATATTTGGGAGGTAAAATTATAATAGAATAACAAAGCAATTTGTATTATTAAATTGCCTCCCTACATCAGGATATATATAATATATATATATACTCCGTACCAAAATATATATATTCATACAAAGTGTATATATATATTATATATATTATATATATTTATATATATATACCTCCGTACCAAATATATATATTCATACAAAGTGTTATATATCTATATATTATTATATACACATATTATATCATATCATGCATACACAAAGTATGTATGTATATATATATATAT
>JALAJA010000316.1:0-25469 GCA_023376005.1 Doryteuthis pealeii | reverse complement strand
CCACCGAATAGCAAATTAATTCGCACTGGCATGCGTCCCATACTCATGGATGTCCTACCCGCGGTGAACGGGGTTTACATAACATTCAGCCTTCAGTAGAGTTCGGTAAATTACCCATAAACCAATTATGTTGTCAAAGTACAATATTTTAAACCACCATATTACCCAGATTCCATTATTGCAATTTGAATTTTACGAAATTATTGTATTGTATTTAATAATAATTGTAAAAAAATCTTATTAATTTTGTTGAGAGCCTCCTTCGTTATAATTGGGCCTTATTTCGATTCACTAATCTTTCTGATTTTCTTAGAATATTTTTACAATATGTTTTAATACGAGTGTAGAACACTGAGTTCGATTCCCCTGTGTTCCACAGCCAACATATATTGTTAATTTTTCAAAACATATCTATTTGACCACAGATGAAAGGCTAACGGTACTAACAACCGGGTCTGTGTTAACGGTGGAGTCAAGGAAGAAACGAACAAAAAAAACAACAACAAAAAAACAAAAGAACCCAAAGAACATAATAAGAGGGAAGATAATTGAGTTATATTCTTATTGGTCCCGCCATATATCAACCCTTGTGCCAGACTAAGCTAATCTTAGTAAATGAGTGGAATGTCAGCGAGAGAATAAAGTTGTTGAATCAGCTGCTATAAATCAGCACGGATGACTTGTAGATTTTCTGCAGAACTGAAAGAGAGGCAAGACAAGTTGGGATGTGATCTTGAAAATTGAAGGGCAGTGAGAAGGGAAGGGAAGAGTCTGGAATCAGCTAGTCAGTTGGAATCACAGCTCGGGGCTAGACTTCATTCTATAAACCCAACCACCCAACCAACGAATAATGCATCCAAAGACGTTATCCTTTCGTCCTCTTGTTAATTAACTCCAGTATGTTCAACCATGCGAACCAAATTGGATTCGTCTGTGGCGGGCGGCTAACATCATGATGCAGTAGCAACAACTCTCATTTACTCACACATACTCATACACAGACGTACACCGCACTATACATGCAGAGATATTAACAGCCATCCATATACGTAAGTATACGCTAAAACATGCACACACACTTATATGTGTATAACGAACACTACAATCGTACGAAACATCGTTGGATTAGCATTTTGTTATTCGCAACTTGTAAAAACTGTAACAACAGATATGTACATCATACAACGGAACACTAAGCAATATACTGTTGTTTTCCTTCCCATCATTCGTATTTATCAAACTGTTATCTTTCTTTCTATTTTTCCTTGGATGATGAATGTGGCGTCTTGTTTTATATTTATTTGATTCCGATTTCATTGGTAGAAAGGTGTTGAGGCGTAAATGAGAACACTCGCTTTGCGATCCAACCAATTACCGTGTAATTACGCGGGCGTTTTAGGCCTATAAAATGGTGGTGAAATGTTCGCCAGGTTAAATGCGTAAGAAGTCGTGTCGCAATCACTTTTTTCTGACGTTCTATTCGACCTTTCAAAAGCCCCCAAACTACATGCACACATGAATACATACATACATACATACATGCTCACTTACATATACATATGTACACACACACACACGTACACACACACAGACACACAGACACACACACATATATATATATATATATATATATTATATATATATATATATATATATATATGGCGTGTGGTGGGGTGTAAGCGTCTGTGAGTTGAGTAAAACAGTTACCCAGTATAAAATTCTTTATAAGATAATTAAATCTTATTATAATGGAAATTCGGTGTTCTATCTGTCTGTAACCGAAACTGGCGTCACAATACCCCAGAAATTGTGTAAGTTTATGAATGAGTATTTAACCCATAGCGAAAATATCTAATACATAGAAAAGTATAAATCTTATTTATTAACGAGGTCTCTATGAAAATTTGTGTTATATTTGCTTCAAAACAGCAACACTGAGAAATAAAGGTTTACAAAGTATATGATGCGGTCGAGTTGGAAAACTGATTTTTAACAAAACCGGGTTTGATAAATGATTACTTGGTGTCATTGATCTATATATTATTAGTTTATTCTCCTACGTATTAAAATCAATCCTATGAATGCTTTATATAGAAACCAAGTAATAATAATATAAGGTGTAATATTTTTTATATGCGTTCGTATTTAATTTTATTAGTCTTTCTACATATATTTGATTACTCATTGCATTAAAACTAAATTATTACGCCGAGGGTAAATATTCTTGCTAGATCTATTAAATTGGTTTGAGTTTAACAAGAATCAACTTCAATTTAAATCATTGCTTTGCAGCTTAAAAAGCGATTGGGACAAGATAATAATATCAAGAAGCCTGTACACATATATATTCTCTCCGCCTCTCCTCTCAATCTCTCGCTGTTCTATATATATATATATATTATAATAAATATATAATATATTATAATATATATATGGTTTGTTTGATTGTTTTGACAAGGCTATCACAATGCAAGTGTAAAGAAAAAAAGAGGGTAACTGTGGTGTTGTTTTTAACTGTGAATTTATTTCTTATTCTTAATATTCGGGATAAATCCTTCTAACCACGAATGATACAGAAAACTGCAGTTGTTACTAGTGGCTGTTTAAAACCAACCAACAAACTAATATAAACACAATGCTTCCAGCAAATAAAACCCTTAATATATATATATATAATATATATTATATATTATATATATATATATATATCACCACTACAATCTCCCCCTACTGACGACTTCCGTTTTCAGCATTTTGAGAATTTCCATCATTGGAGTAAGAACTATATTTCAAGTCCTGAAGATGGTCTAATAAGAGACGAAACGGTGCAAAAACGTCGAAATACATCAAGTTTCACAACATCCCGTGTTTTGTCTACTTTTCTCCATAATATTATAAGTATTACGTTTTATTAGAGAGTGTATAAACAATGTTAAGTACATTTTTTTAATATTACCAACGAAATTAGAATCTCTAAATTATCGAGAGTGAAGGTCAATGTTCGATTCTACGTTGGAAAGAACAAGTAAACTTTTAAAAAAAAGTTTCCCAACTACTATTTTGTTTCTGAATGTATCTTGTTCTATTAGATTTCTAAGTGAATCCATTGCTTGCAATGTATGGATATGAGGATGGGGGAAAAACCTCCTATCTCTAACGATTTTTATCTTTTTTTCTATTTTGGTGCGTTTTCAGTTGTTCCAAGATAATGGTGATTCAGTTTTTGCTAATCATATTCAAATACATTTCTTACATTTGTTTTCCTCTTAATTCACTCTTGTAATACATGATTATTCCCTGAAATTTCCTATTTGATACATTCGCTTATGTATAGGTTAAACGCATTTTGTCTCTGTCTTCCACTACATTCTGGCACTTGCTATTTCTGCCGTGTCTTATTACTTTGTCTTTATATAGTTGCGTTCTTATGGCATTATCTTGTGCTGTGATCATATGAGATTCGCTTTCTCTCTTGAAGGGATCTTCTCTTCTTAGGCATGTCGTGTATTCTGATAATGATATATCTGAGTTTGACATTGAAGTACCATCTAGTTGTTTTTTCTTCCATTTGTTTGTTTTTAGTTTTTTATATATTTTCGGTTGTCAATATGTCAATTGCTTTCCTGGCTGCTTGTCAATTCGTTTTCCTTACTTTTTATTAGTGTTTCGTCGTGCTCGGATTTTCGTAACTACATTACTTCGATGTCGGTGAGACCTTTCCTTCTTATGCTTTGGCACATATAGTCTGTCTGTGTCGTCTTGTGCATTGTCATGAAGTTTCTTTGTCCTTTGGTCCATTTGATGGAGCTCCTTCATTGTCCTTTTAAAGAATGATCCGGAGTATCACGAGCGGTACAGTGTTTTAGTTAACAAGATAGGAGAAATTGATATCTCGTGAATGTTGCCCCGATTGTATTTGATGAGGTTTCTGCTACATAGTTTCGGTTTCTAGAAGCTTTCGTGTTCTTCTGAAGTGTTCCTTTCGTATTCTTCTTTCATTTCTGTTTGTTGAATAGGTGTCTGTTTCGCAATATTCCCAGATATTTATAATTTCTTTTTCTCAAAATGTTCTAATTTCTACTCGACTTCAAGTAGTTCTAATGTCCCTTCGGGGCCGTTTAGTTTTTTCTATTCGTATAACAGAGCATGTGCACTTGCCGATGCCGAATTTCCTCCCTATATCTTGAATTTCTGCATATTCCTATGGTTTGTCTAAGGTTTTCTAGTTCAATTTTTGGCAAAATCTTGATGTCATGAGATGATTTTTTTTTTCTGTATTTGTTAAATTTGTATCGGCGCTGTACATTCATAAGTATGTGCTTTATGGCTCATTGTCTATGACAAATTAGCAGTGGTGATAGGGATATTCTACAGTGCCCTCTTTGCATTTTACTTCTGCTAAAGTCTTGTCCTCCCGTTGTCAGTTTTTTAACTTCCATTTCAGGGTTTTAATTTGATGAATTTTTATTATTTTGTCTGATATTTGTACATCTTCAAACTCGATTATCACAGTTTCGGACCATTTTCGTAGGCTTTCTGTAGTCCAATCCATGGCATTGCATAAATTTTTGTTTGCTTACTTTTATTCTTAGAATCCTCTAATCTATATTAGTAGTAATTTGGTTACTCTTGATTCTTACGGCATCCTTTTTGTTCTTTCAAAAAATAGTCCAACGCATTATTATTATTATTATTATTATTATTATTATTATTATTATTTATATAATATAATAATAATAATATAAAGGACAAATAAACTCAAATACAACAAAAAACAAAACATTAAAAAGAAACAAATACAACATTCAATAAAAACTTGGAAGACAAACCAAGTTAAGATGGAAGAAGTAAATCAAAGATATTAGGCTTAGAAGGAAACCTTAAAATATACCGAGATAGACAACAACAGTAGAACAGAAAAGACTTACAAAACATGAAAAAGTAATTAACAATTGGTGATCAAAGACACAAAGATACTGACATCGGACGCATTAGAAGCAAAATTGTTTTTTGTAATAATATAAAAAAGTACACAACAAAGAATCAAATAGATTAGCGATATTAAAAATGAACTGATGAAAATCGAGAAGGGTATTGTAGCAAGTATACAACATAATTACGCTCAGAATCAACACTTAAGAAAATAGCAAACTGTGAAAACGCCAAGCCATGATGGCATACACGGATTCTGATTCAAGAAATTCACTTCAATCTACGAGAGATGGCCCAACAACTGAACAGATGCATACAGGAAACGAATGCACCCGATGATGAGCAAAGGGAATAACTACCCTAAATCCAGAAAGACCCACAAAAGGAATTATCCCTAGTAATTATAGACCCATTACTTGTCCTGCCCATGATGTGGAAAATATTGACTGCGGTAATAAAAAGAAGAAATATACTTTTTCCCTTAAAAGTGGCGAAAACTTTTTCCAGAAGAACAGAAAGGATGCCGCAAAGCAAAAAGAGGAACATGAATTAATTTATATTGATAACACATCTTAAAGAAGTAAAAAATAGGCGAAAAATATTGCAATGGCATGGGTTGCTAAAGTAGGGTAGGACTATGACATGGTCCCACATACCTGGATTTTAGAATATCTAAAAATGTACAAAATATCCAACAACATCATAAATTTCATCAAAAATCCATGGAAAACTGGAGAGTTCAATTAAAGGCAGGGGGACAATCGATGGCAGAAGTAAAAATCCAAAGAAGTATTCCCAAGGAGACTCGCTATACACACTATTTATTACAGCAATGATACCACTCAATCATATATTCAGAAAATGCACAGATACTAATTCCCAGAAGAAAATAAACCACCTTACATGGATGATATAAAAATGTTTGAAAAAGTAAAAAAGAACTAGCCCCTCAAGTCTCCAGGACTCTCCTAAGTATTCTAACTGATTTCATCAATGCTGTTTTCTGGATGTTCTCAGTTTCTTCCTTTGATTTCAATTTCCTCTTTCTCTATTCTAAGTTTTTGGGGACCGTTCCAAGTGCCACCAAATACAATTGGTATAGCTTTCACTGTCATAGTCCGAGTTTTTTTTTCAATTCTCTAGCAAGGTCCAGTATTTTTCTATCTTTTCTTTTTCTTTCATCCAAACCCTGTAATTCCTGGAAATTCAAATATCAAGTTGACAAGTTCTCTTTGCTTTGTTAATCAATTCTAGGTCTGGTTTCTATCTAGGATAGGCGATCAGTCTTTGTCTCAAACATTATTATTATTATTATTATTATTATTTATTTATTTTAGTAGTGTTAGTAGTAGTAGTAATATTTCAATTCACTCGAGCTTTTCACACCCAACTAGGCGGAGTTCACTGGAACTGAGTGGCATCACGCCTCTTCAGATATCCAGGGCTCTTCTGACAATGCGGTAGTTTGGATGGTCTCGATTCATCCTCTGATTCTAGCCCACCCAGCCAATTTTCCGGACCTTTGGGGACCTTTCAAGGGCACCAGTTACAATTGCACAACCTTCACGCTGCATGTTCACAATTTTTTTTTAGTTCTCTGGCAAGATTCAAATATTTTCTTTCAAACTTACAATCGGGGGCAAATTCCACGAGATATCAAGTTCTCCTATTCTTGTTAACTAAGACTAAATTTGGTCTCTCAACCGGGATTAAGTGATTCTGTCTGTATTTCAAAGTCCCAGAATAATTTTATGCGTCTCATTCTCCAGGACAGGTTACGGTTTTTTGCATATACCATTAGGTAGTATGTGAAAATTAGATTTCTTTGCACAGTTCCAATCTGGAACCTTTTCCTAGTCAGTCAAACCTAGTCTTGTGCTCTCTTTATATAAGTTTTCTGCATTCACTTATGTGATCGACCGTTTTGGTCTTTTGCTACACATATTCTACACTTTCTATTCTATTGCGTCTTATCTATTTTGCTGTTACATAATTTGTTTCATGGCATTATCTTATCCTGCGATTATGAGAGAGTCAGTTTCTCTCCTTGAGGTTTTCTCTTTTAGTCGTGTCTATGCCTTCTCATGTGCGATGTTTCCAGTTTGACGCTTGAAGTGTCCATATAGTTGCTTTGGCTCTCACTTTTGTTTTCATATTTTTGTTATATTGTGCTCGTCTATGTTACGATTGTTTTATTTCTTCTGTCTGGTCTACTATTAGTTTTTCTAGCTCTTTTTAGTATATTCTCCGAGCTCTCGAATTGTCGTATCTACACGTTTGGCGAGGTCTTTTCCTCCTTTTCTTGGTACATATAGTCTGTCTATGTCGTCTCTCTGGTGTATGCCTTGTGTAGTTGTCTTAAGTTTTCTTGACTTTTGGTCGCATACGCGAGGCTCTCTCTAGTCCATGTTGAAGAATGGTCCAATATATCTTACAAAGGGGGACACCAGGTGTTCTATTCCTTGATGAGATTTATTGCTGGTAGGCTTGGTTTCTATAAGTTTTCTTGTCCTTTCTAGGGTATCTTTTCTCACTTTTCTTTCACCCTCTTTTTTTTTTTGGGATGGTGTCCGATTCCAGTATCCTAAGTATTTATATTTTCTTTTTCTCCAAGTGTCCTTATTTCTTTTGTCGTTTTTCTATTCTTCGGTTGTTTCTTTCTCTCCCCGTTTTGTTAAAGATCATGGCACACTTGTCGATGTGGAATGTCATTCCTCTATCCTGACGCATATTCTTATGGTCGAGTACTTTTTCTAATTTGGCAAAATATTGATGTCATCCATGACATCAAATGATTTATTTTCTTCATCTGACTTAGTAAATTTGTTGTCGCGCCTGTACTTTTCAGTATTTATCTTAAAGAGTTTCCATTGGCTATAAAAATTGGCGATGGTGAGAGGGAGTCTCTTCGAAAATGCCTCTTTGTATTTTCACCTCTGTTTAGGTCTGTCTCCTGCTGTTAGTTCTACTTAAGATTTTCCATGGCTTTTATAATAATAATATATAATGAATAAATAATAATAATAATAATAATAATTATTATTATTATTATTATTATTCATTATTTAATTATTATTATTATTTTTCTTTTGAGTTTTCACATCAAGCATTAGCTGATGGTCTTTCACTGGGAGTCTGAGTGGACAGCAAGTCTCATCAGGTTCCAGGACTCTTCTGAGTATTCTGGCAGATTGCAGCAGTGGTCAGTGGTCTGAGGTTGTTATTAATTATTATTATTATTATTATAATTATTATTATTATGTTGTTTTGTTGTTTGGTGTGGTGTTTGGTGGTGTTTAGTCATATGGAAAAAACACATAAGATTGAACATTATATTGATACGTGCTGAACTGAATCATTAAAATGAGTTGCTAAAAGGTTTATATTAAACAAATTAGCATCTGTTTTGCTTGTATTTAGAAAGAGATAAAAAACACGAGAATTTGAATAGGGTAAAAAGAGCGATCAAAAAGTATATGGGAATGTATACCGTGACCATAAAATGTTACGTAAAGTTCTGGAATTAGTGAGTGGGGGGCAAGATGAGTAATATAGTTTTGTTTTATGTCTTTCATCCATTAATGTTTTGCTAGACCGATGTCTATTTATTCTTCGTGAATGTCTACAACGACATCTCGACAGATCATTTATTAGATTATTTGCACACAACGGCGCGTAGAATGGGCGCTTTGATAGACATTCACTTTCTCGGATCGATACTCCCACCCCGATAAGGGACGCAAAGAATAAATAGGACATCGGTCGTAGGCAAAACATTAATGGATGAAAGACAGTAAAACACACTATATACTCATCTGCCCCACTCACTTTCCAGACTTTACGTCATTTTATGGGGTCACGTGTATACATTCCCATATACTTTTTGATCGCATCTTTTTTACCCTATTTCAATTTCCTCTGTTTTTATTCTTTTCTAGATGCTATTTGTTTTATATAAACTTTTAGCAACTCATCTTTAATGACTTCAGATTCGCCGTATCAATATATGTCATTTTATGTGTTTTTTCCTAGTGACTAAACACCACAACACCACACCAACAACAAACAACATAAATATATATATAATAATAATATAATAATAATAAAACCTTCAGAACACTGGGGCACTGCTGGCATCTGCCAGAATACTCAGAAGAGTCCTGGAGACACTGATGAGACTTCTGCTGTCATCAGACTCCACGTGAAGACATCAGTAATGCTGATGTGATAAACTCAAAAGCCAGGAAAATCTTAAGTAGAAACTAACAGCAGGAGGAAACAGACCTAAACAGAGGTGAAAATTACAAGAGGCATTTTCGGGAAAGACTCCCTCTCACCATCGCTATTTTTATAGCAATGGAAACTCTTTATATATACTTAGAAAAGGTACAGGGGGACAAATTTCCTAAGTCAGAGGAAAAAAAATAATCATTTGATGTACATGGATGACATCAATTTTTTTGCCAAAATAGAAAAGTGTACTCCCATAGTATGGGTCAGGATAGACGAATGACATTCGACATCGACAAGTGTGCATGTCGTTATAAACAAAACGGGAAGAAGAACCACACGAAGGAAAGAATAAGAAGCCAAGAAGAAATAAGACACTGAGAAAAGAAATTATAATACTTAGGACTAACTGGAATCGGACACCATCCAAAAAAAAAAAGGGGATGAAAGAAAAGTGGAAGAGTACCTAAGAAGGACAAGAAACTTATGAAACCCAAGCCCTACAGCATAATTCTCAAGGGAATAAACACTGGGTTGTCCCCTTGTAAGATAATATTGGACCATTCTTCAAATGGATAGAGAGAGCCCGTTTATGTCAGAAACTTATGACCTACACAAGGCATTAACAGAGAGAACGACATAAGAACAGACTATTGTACTCAAGAAAAGGAGGAAAAGACCTCCGCCAAGAACTGTGTAGATACGACAATTCGAGAGCTCGAGGAATATACTAAAAAGGCTAGAAAAAGACTAATAGAGCAACCAGAAGAGAAATAAAATCGTAACATATGGACGAGCACAAATATAAAAAATATGAAAAAAAGTCAAAGCAACTTATATGGACACTTCAAAGCGTCAACTGAAACATCGCACATGACATAGACACGACTAAGACCTCAAGAGGAAACTGATGCAGGATTAAGATAATGCATGATAACAAATTATGTACAGCAAAAATAGATAAGACGCAATAGAATAGAAAGTGTAGAATAATGTGTAGCAAAAGACAAAACGGTCGATGTGAATCAGAAACTATTATAAGAGAGCACAAGATAGGTTTGACTGACTAGGAAAGGTGTTCCAGATGGAATGGCAAGAAATCCACCATATACTAATGGTATAGTGCCCGTAACCTGTCTGAGAATGAGACGCATAAAATTATTGGGACTTTGAAATACTCACTTAATCCGGTTGAGAGACAAATTTAGTCTAGTTAACAGAATAGGAGAACTTGATGATCTCGTGGAATTTGCCCCCGATTGTAAGTGAAAGAATATTTGAATCTTGCCAGAGAACATGTGGAACATGCAGTGAAGGTTGTGCCAATTGTAACTGGTGCCCTTGAAAGTCCCCAAAGGTCGGAAAATTGGCTGGGTGGGCTAGAAATCAGAGGATGAATCGAGACCATCCAAACTACCGCATTGTTCAGAAGAGCCCTGGATATCTGAAGAAGGCGTGATGCCACTCAGTTCCAGTGACTCCCGCCTAGTTGGGTGTTGAAAGCTCGAGTGAATGAAATTTACTACTATACTACTACTAATAAAATAATAATTAATAATAATAATAATAATAATAATAATGTTTGAGACAAAGACTGATCGCCTATCCTAGATAGAAGACCAGACTAGATTGAATTAACAAAGCAAAAGAGAATTGTCAACTTGTATATTTTTGAATTTCCAGGAGATTAAGGGTTTGGATGAAAGAAAAAGAAAAGAAGAAAAATACCTGGACCTTGCTAGAGAATTGAAAAAAAAAACTCTGGACTATGACAGTGAAAGCTATACCAATTGTATTTGGTGCACTTGGAACGGTCCCCAAAAACTTAGAATAGAGAAGAGAGGAATTTGAAATCAAAGGAAGAACTGAGAACATCCAGAAAACAGCATTGATGAAATCAGGTTAGAATACTTAGGAGAGTCCTGGAGACTTGCGGGGCTAGTTCTTTTTTACTTTTTCAACATTTTTTATATCTCATGTAAGGTGGTTCTATTTTCTTCTGGGAATTAGTATCTGTGCATTTTCTGAATATATGATGAGTGGTATCATTGCTGTATAAATAGTAGTGGTGATAAGCGAGTCTCCTTGGAAATCTTCTTTGGATTTTTACTTCTGCATCGTTGTCCCCTGCCTTTAATTGACTCTCCAGTTTTTCCATGGTTTTTGATGAAATTTATGATGTTGTTGGATATTTTGTAATTTTTTAGATATTCTAAATCCAGGTATGTGGGACATGTCATAGTCTACCCTACTTAGTCAACCCATGCCTTGCAATATTTTTTCGCCTATTTTTACTTCTTTAAGGATGTGTTTATCAATTAAATTAATTCATGTTCCTCTTTTTTGCTTGCGGCATCCTTTCTGTTCTTCTGGGAAAAGTTTTCGCCACTTAAGGGAAAAGTATATTTCTTCTTTTTTTACCGCAGTCAATATTTTCCACTCATGGCAGACAAAGTAATGGGTCTATAATTACTAGGATATTCCTTTTGTGGTTCTTTCTGGATTAGGGTAGTTATTCCCTTTGTCATCCATTCGGTGCATTCGTTTCCTGTAGGCATCTTTGTTCAGTTGTTGGGCCATTCTCTCGTAGATTGAAGTGAATTTCTTGAATCAGAATCCGTGTATGCCATCATGGCTTGGCGTTTTCCAGTTTGCTATTTCTTAAGTGTTGATCTGAGCGTAATTATGTGTATACTTGCTACAATACCCTTCTCGATTTTCATCAGTTTCATTTTTAATATCGCTAATCTATTTTGATTCTTGTTGTGTACTTTTTTTATATATTACAAAAACAATTTTGCTTCTATTGCGTCTGGATGTTCAGTTATCTTTGTCTTTGATCCACCAATTTGTTAATTACTTTTCATTGTTTTGTAAGGTCTTTTTGTTTCTACTGTTTTGTTCTATCTCGGTATATTTTAAGTCTTCCTTCTATAGCTAATATCTTTTGATTTACTTCTTCCATCTTAAACTTGTTGTCTTTCCAAGTTTTTAGTTGAATGTGTATTTGTTTCGTTTTTTAATGTTTTTTGTTTGTGTTGTAGTTTTTTATTTGTCCTTTATTATTATTATTATTATTATTATTATTATTAATATAATATAATAATAATAATAATAATAATAATTAATAATATTGCGTTGGACTATTTTTGAAAGAACAAAAAGGATGCCGTAAGGAATCAAGAGTAACAAATGTACTATAACATATAGATTAGAGGATTCTTAAAGAAATAAAAGTAAGGCAAACAAATTTAGCAATGCCATGATTGACTACAGAAAGGCCTACGAATGGTTCCAGAAACTTGGATAATCGAGTGTTTGAAGATGTACAAAATATCAGACAAAATAATAAAATTCATCAATAAAACCCTGGAAAATTGGAAAGTAAAACTGACAACGGGAGGACAGACTTTAGCAGAAGTGAAAATGCAAAGAGGCATCTTGTAGGAATACTCCCTATCACCACTGCTAATTGTCATAGCAATGATGCCACTAAAGCATATACTTATGAAATGTACAGCGGGATACAAATTTACAAATACAGGAAAAAAATAAATCATCTCATGTACATCAAGATTTTTGCCAAAAATGAACTAGAAAACCTTAGACAAACCATATGAATATGCAGTCAAGATATAGGGATGGAATTTCGGCATCGGCAAGTGCACCATGCTCGTTATGACGAATAGAAAAAACTAAACGGCGAAGGGAATAGAACTACTGAATCGAGTAGAAATTAGAACATTTTGAGAAAAAGAGAATTATAAATATCTGGGAATATTGGAAACAGACACTATCTAACAAACAGAAATGAAAGAAGAAGTACGAAAGGAACACTTCAGAAGAACACGAAAGCTTCTAGAAACCAAACTATGTAGCAGAAACCTCATCAAATACAATCGGGGGCAAATTCCACGAGATATCAAGTTCTCCTATTCTTGTTAACTAAAACACTGTACCTCTCGTAAGATACTCCGGATCATTCTTAAAAGGGACAAGAGAGGAGCTCCATCAAATGGACCAAAGGACAAAGAAACTCATGACAATGCACAAGACGACACAGACAGACTATATGTGCCAAGAAAGAAGGGGGAAAGGGTCTCACGACCATCGAAGATAATGTAGTTACGAAAATCCGAGCACGACGAATACACTAATAAAAGTAAGGAAAGACTAATTGCAGCAGCCAGGAAAAGCAATTGCATCATATTGACAACCGGAAATATATAAAAAACTAACAAACAGAAATGGAAGAAAAACAACTAGATGGGTACTTCAAGTGTCAAACTCAAGATATATCATATCAGAATACACGGACATGCCTAAGAAGAAGATCCTCAAGAGAGAAACTGAATCTCATATGATCACAGCACAAGATAATGCCATAAGAACCACTATATAAAGACAAAGTAGATAAGACACGGCAGAATAGCAAGTGCAGAATGTGTGGAGACAGAGACAAAATGGTAATCCTATAATAAGCGAATGTATCAAACTAGAAATGTTGCTAGGGAAGTAATCATGTATTACAAGAGTGAATTAAGAAACAAATGTAAGTTAAATGTATTTGAATATGATTATCAAAAACTGTAATCACCATTATCTTGAACAACTGAAACGCACCAAATAGAAAAAAAGATAAAAATCGTTAGAATAGGAGGTTTTCCCCCATCCTCCATATCCATTACATTTAGCAAACAATGGATTTTCACTAGAAATATCTAATTAGAGACAGAACATTCAGAAACAAAGTAGTTGAAAAACGTTTTTTTAAAATTTACTTGGTTTCTTCCAACGTAATCGAACATTGACCTTCACTCTCGATAATTAGAGTGATTCTATTTTGGGTGTAATATTTAAATAAATGTAACTTACATTTGTTTTATACACTCTCTAATAAAACGTAATTACTTTATATATTATGGAGAAAAGTAGACAAACACGGGATGTTGTGGAAACTTGATGTTTATTGTCGACGGTGCAACGTTTCGGTCTCTTATTAGACCATCTTCAGGACTTGAATATAGTTCTTACTCCAATGATGGAAATTCTCAAAATGCTGAAAACGGAAGGTCGTCAGTAGGGGGAGGTGTAGTTGGGGGTGGTTTATATATATATATATAATATATATATATATATATATATATAATATATATATAAGGGTTTTGTAATTGGCTTGAAGCATTGTGTTTTATATTAGTTTGTTGGTTGGTTTTTGAAACAGCACTTAGTAACAACTTCAGTTCTAGTAATCTTCTGTAGAAGGATTTTTCCGGAATATTAAGAATTAAGAATAAATCACAGGTTAACAAACAACACCACAGTTACCTCTTTTTTCTTTACACTTGCATTGTGATAGCCTTCAAAACCAATCAACAAACCATATATATATATATATATATAATATATATAATATATATATATATATATATAGAAACAGACGATTGAGAGGGAGAGGGGGAGAGACATATATATTGTACAGTGCTCTTTGATATTGATTATCTTGTCCAATCGGCTTTTAAGTGCAAAGCAATGATTCTATATTGAAGTTGATCTTGTTAAACTCAACCAATTTTAATAGATCTAGCAAGAATATGTACCTCTGGGCGTAAGTATTTAAGTTTTAATGCAATGAGTAATCAAATATATTAGAAAGACTAATAAATTAAATACGAACGCATATAAAAAAATATTACACCTTATATATTTTACTTGGTTTCTATATAAAAGCATTCATAGGATTGATTTTAATACGTAGGAATAAACTAATAATATTATAGATCAATGACACCAAGTAATCATTTATCAAACCCGGTTTGTTAAAATCAGTTTTCCAACTCGACCGCATCATATACTTTGTAAACCTTTATTTCTCAGTGTTGCTGTTTGAAGCAAATATAACACAAATTTTCATAGAGACCTCGTAATAAATAAGATTTATACTTTTCTATGTATTAGATATTTTCGCTATGGGTTAAATACTCATTCATAAACTTACACAATTTCTGGGGGTATTGTGACGCAGTTTCGGTTACAGACAGATAGACACCGAATTTCCATTATAATAAGATTTTATTATCTTATAAAGAATTTTATACTGGGTAACTGTTTTACTCAACTCACAGACGCTTACACCCCACCACACGCCATATATATATATATATATATATATATATATTATATATATTATATATGTGTGTGTGTCTGTGTGTCTGTGTGTGTTGTACGTGTGGTGTGTGTGTACATATGTATATGTAAGTGAGCATGTATGTATGTATGTGATGTATTCATGTGTGCATGTAGTTTTGGGGCTTTTGAAAGGGTCGAATAGAACGTCAGAAAAAAGTGATTGCGACGACTTCTTACGCATTTAGCCTGGCGAACATTTCCCACCATCTTTTATAGGCCTAAACGCCCGCGTAATTACACGGTAATTGGTTGGATCGCAAAGCGAGTGTCTCATTTACGCCTCAACACCTTTCTACCAATGAAATCGGAATCAAATAAATATTAAAAACAAGACGCCACGATTCATCATCCAAGAAAAATAGAAAGAAAGATAAATACGAATGATGGGAAGGGAAAAACAACAGTATATTTGCTTAGTGTCCGTTGTATGATGTACATATCTGTTGTTACAGTTTTACAAGTTGCGAATAACAAAATGCTAATCCAACGATGTTTCGTACGATTGTAGTGTTCGTTACACATATAAGTGTGTGCATGTTTAGCGTATACTTACGTATATGGATGGCTGTTAATATCTCTGCATGTATATGTGCGCGTGTACGTCTGTGTATGAGTATGTGTGAGTTAAATGAGAGTTGTTGCTACTGCATCATGATGTTAGCCGCCCGCCAGCAGACGAATCCAATTTGGTCGCATGTTGAACATACTGGAGTTAATTAACAAGAGGACGAAAGGATAACGTCTTTGGATGCATTATTCGTTGGTTGGGTGGGTTGGTTTGATAGAATGCAAGTCTAGCCCCGAGCTGTGATTCCAACTGACTAGCTGATTCCAACTCTTCCCTTCCGTCTTCTCACTGCCCTTCAATTCAGATCACATCCCAACTTGTCTTGCCTCTCTTCAGTTCTGCAGAAAATCTACAAGTCATCCGTTGCTGGATTTATAGCAGCTGATTCAACAACTTTATTCTCTCGCTGACATTCACTCATTTACTAAGATTAGCTTAGTCTGGCACAAGGGTTGATATTATGGCGAGACCAATAAGAATATAACTCAATTATCTTCCCTCTTATTATGTTCTTTTTGGGTTCTTTGTTTTTTGTGTTGTTTTTTTGTTTTTGTTTCTTCCTGACCCCACCGTTAACACAGACCCGGGTTGTTAGTACCTGTTAGGCCTTTCATCTGTGGGTCAAATAGATATGTTTGAAAATTAAACAATATATGTTGGCTGTGGAACACAGGGAGAATCGAACTCAGTGGTCTACACTCGTATTAAAACATATATGTAAAAATATTCTAAGAAAATCACAAGATTAGTGAATCGAAATAAGGCCCAGATATAACGAAGGAGCTCTCAACAAAATTAATAAAGATTTTTTTACAATTATCATTAAATTACAATACAATAATTTTTCGTAAATTCAAATTGCAATAATGAATCTGGTAATATAGGTGGGTATAAAGATATTGTACTTGTCAACATAATTGACTTTATGGGTAAGTTTTACCGAACTCTACTGAAGGCTGAATTGTTATATGCAACCGTTCACCACGGGTAGGACATCCCATGAGTATGGGGACGCATCCAGTGCGAATTGATTTGCTATTCGGTGGCAGAGTATGGAAAACTATATTCATCTGAACGACTCCAATAATGTGGAGGGGTGTCAGATTATACCAAGAATTGCTTTTTATACTTACTTATGAAGAACTGTAAACAGTTCAACAAATAGATTGATTTTTTAATCATTGAAATATCCCTTAGTCTATAAAAATGAAAACCAACATTTTTCTACTTTTCTTTATTATTATTATATTAAAGTGTAGGAGATATTTTAATTCTGAACGGAATCTCTTTTTCTGAGTTATAAGAGAACACATATATACCATGTCAGACGCGATTCATTTATATATATGATGTCCCGTTACATTCTTTTTAAATTGCACTTTATTATTGTCTATAATCACATTTTGTATAGTCATAAGGCTTTGCAATTCAGCGCTAATATTCAGTGCTAATAAATTCAATCAGGTATATTTGACCGACACGTGGGGTCTTAACTGTTTACCAGAGTAGAAATATGATTAATGGCAATAAAAGAATACTCTATAATCCCCAGAGTTCCAGAACTGAAGACTAGAGGCAATGAAATGTCATACCAAGTACTGAGGTTTTTTTGTGAGCACAGACTTAATCAATCCCCATCACTTCAACGCGCTTATTCATCAACATGAATGCAAACGAAGAGCCATTCTAAAAGATTGGATGTCATTGAAGCTGCCTTTTCTACAGAGCGATCTTTTCCAAGATGGAAACTTTGCCAAAGGTAAGGTGTCCATATCTTCCAGTTTATATCAAAGTGGCTTTCTCCTAGATAGATTATTTTCTAAAGGCTTGGTGTCCGAGACTTTCAGTTTTATACCAGTGGTCTTTCTCCTTCGTGTATGCTTTGCCAAAACTCCGTGTCAATCTCTTTCAATTTTTTTTCATTTTTTTCTCTTATATTTTGCTAAAAGCACGGTGTCCAACTCTTCCAGCTTTATATCAGTGTCTTTCTCCAAGATAGATGCTTTGCTAAAACTCATGACCATCTCTTCCAATTTTATATCAGAGTATCTTTCTCTTAGATGATGCTTCGAGTTTCATATCAGTGTATTTCTTTATGGATTAATTATTTTTCATAATATTAGTACCGATCATAATGTACTAAATGGCTGCTGTTCCTACAAAACGCTCATCTACCCAGATTTTAATCCTGCTTGGCATCTAGCAACACTCCTCACCATGAGAAAGTAACGCGAAGGCGTCATCTTTGAAATGTTGTAGAAAAAACAAATTAAGACTAATGACGTTTTATTACTATTTTGAATACAAAAAAACAGGTCCGCGTCTCGATAGAGATGGAGATTTTGGCTGTCCTGAAAACATACGTTGGCCGCCGTGTACTCGGAGAATGTTAAAGCTCCCATGTCGAACGGACTTCATTTAGTTCAGAGACGAGTCTTGAAAAAAATATCCATCTCTCTCTCTCTCTCTCTCTCTCTCTCTCTCTCTCTCTCTCTCTCTCTCTCTCCTCTCTCTCTCTCTCTCTCCTTTCTCTCTCTCCTTTCTCTCTCTCTCTCTCTCACACACACACACACACACATACACACACTCATAAAAATACATATACACATGCACACACAATCTCTCCCCTCCTCTCACCCTCTCTCTCTCTCTCTCCATTTGTTATTGTCTATCTACAGAAAAATAAATTCGATTGTGAACTAATATTCCGTGTGTTTGTTTCATTTGCTTTTACGAAACAAGAGGAATTGGGAAACAGCTTACATTTCAGAAAAACAAGGACCAAACGATATTCCCCATCGTCAAGATAGGTGGCGAGAAAAAATCAACAGAAAATCCTATTGCGTGTTTCACTTTGTGATCAAGCCCACGCTGACACAGCAGTTCGGTGCAAACCATCTGTCATAGCAGTCCGCTGGCTCCGTCAACGCAACTCACATTCCTTTAGACACATTGTCTACACAAGGGACGTTCTCAGTGGTATTATAACTACGATACATATCTCGGATTAGTGCCCGCCACGTCACGTATATCTATTTCGAATCCGTGCACGTTGCATATATCGTATTGACGTCGGTTACTTAACTTTAGTTTTAATTAACAAGAAGAAAAGAACTCGTGTATTTTGCTGTGTCAACAAAACACAGAGTGAAAGTGAAGAAAGGTGAAATGATAAACAGAGAACCGAAAAACGATGGAACATGAAGATGATAATGATATCAAAATAGTTAGACACTTGGAACATTCATAAGCCAGAAACTGTCCATGAAAAAAGGACGTATTAAAATATTTGAGATTTTCAAATAAAAATGGAACACCCAATCCAGGACAGAAGACAGGATCTAGTTTATTTGAGAAAATGAAAATTTACTTTCCAATTATAAAATGTCCATGTACCCGTAAAAGTTAAAGTAAAGAAAATTTGAAGAAAGCGAAAAACTAGATAAGTATCTGGACCTTGCCAGCGAGTTAAAAAGACATGTAACCTGAATATGACACTAAAATTGGAAAGAACACTAAGGAAACTGGAAATCTGAGAAAGAACTGGGATTCTTCAAACCACAGCACTGTTGAAATAATCTAGAATACTGGATACAAAACGTTTGTTTGTTTGTTGTTTATTGATTTTAACGGCATATCAACCCATCTGGGTTATGTCATGCCTAAACGTTAGAAGTGATACATATCGTGTATTTATATTTATACTTTTTAGTAATTGGTTTTAACAATGTGTTAGCATTATTGGGGATTATGTTGTATGGTATTAATTTGTTTAATGTTTATATTCTATGGTATAATTTTATTTCCCTCAAAAAAGAGAGAATATCCTCCATGTTGACGATTTCAAACGGTTCTTTCATGGATACAAAACGTATCCTCCATGTTGACGTTTTCAAACAGTTCTATTCATGGATACAAAACGTGGAAAATGAACTGGAATTAGAAGAATCAAAATCATCCTGGCTACATCATTACTAAAATCGGCTAGAATGTTAAAGAGAGTTCTGGAGAACTGAGTCAATTAAACACCCGTAAGAGTTGGTGTGAATAACTTGCATGGAGTAAAATGATAATACTATACAATAATTTACTATGTCAAAGCTAAAATTGATTATACACAAAAGAATAGCAAGTGTATGTTATGTATTGACAGAGATTAATCAGTTAATCCATAAACCAGAATATGTCCTCGAAAATTAGACTCATAAAAAATCACCGGGCCTTTGAAACATTATTTGATCACCAAATACCGACCAAAAGAGCAGAGTAAGTGTTAATGAACAAGAAGAAAAGAACGTATTATCCTGTTGATATCACCGCTACTACAAACCAAATAGTAAAAATTAAAGAAAGCGAAAAAATAGAAAAAATAGCTGATTCTTGCTAGAGAGCTAAAACAGTTCTGAAACATAAGGGTAACAGTGGTACCAATTGTAGATAGAGCTCTTTGAATATTTCAAAAAGACATGAAAAAAGATTGGAGGAACTTGAGATCAGGGGAAGAATTGAGACCATCCAGACCACAGCACACTTACGATCACCTTAGAATATTTTGAAGTTTCACTGGGACCAGAAGAGACTTACAGTCTCTTAGACTGAAAACCCGTTAGTTAAAACTGGTGTTAAAAACGTGAAAAGAGTGAAATTAACAATAATACAAGGCCACGTTACCAGGCAATTGACAATGCTGTGGAACATGAAAGTGACCGTGATACCAATTATGGTCGGAGCACTTGAAACAACACAAGAACCTAAAAAAGAAACTAGAGGTACTAGAGATCCGGGTAGATATTGAAACTGCTCAGAGAACATCACTGCTGAAAATTGGCACGAATATTAAAGAATTGCAGAGCTAAAGAGATTTATAGTCATTCGAATTTCAATGAAAACCATACCACGACAAAAATCATTAGAGAAATGAAAACACACAAGGATAAAATGAAATGAATCATCAGATAAGGATCAAGAACATCAGAGAAAATATACAACTAGAAGACATCAACCAAAAATATTTTCTAAAATGTAAGCTCAGCAACAGAAACTAAACAGGACTTTTTAATATACAGTTTAGTTTGGTTTGGTTTGGTTTGGTTTTTACGGCATATCAATCTCAGTGGCCGATAAAGTTTTGAAATAAATCAATTCTTAATGGATAATACAATTTTTTTTATTTTACAATTTTTATAGATGGGACCCTAACAGGTACTACCACTCCGGGTCAGAGTGGACCAGGGAGCAATGGTGATTAAGGGGTGCTCCACATTCCCTAATCCTCCAAAACTGGAACATCACCATCAGATAGAGTTTAACGTCATTCCCAGGTCATGTAGACCCTCAGTCACTGCCTTCTAGCACCCATATGATAAAAAGGGTTGGAGCTTGTCATAATGGCAATAGGGTTGGGAAAATCATATAGTGCTAGGGCTTGACGTGACCAGCCGATTGATCGGAGGGGGCCTCTCGACCGCCCGTCTAGCCCAAGATAAGGCCAATGTGGAGTATTGCAAGTTATAACTGCTCATCCACCTTGGTTCTATCCTTAAGCATCACGGGTCGCCACCCACGGCCAACAGGTGGTCCCATTGGGGGAGTCTTACCCTTGGCAGAGGTGCAGTCGGTGCATTCTAACGCCCCAGCCGACAGGCGGTCAATATAAAGGAAGCAAATTCTACCAACAACAAAAGAGCATCAAATGAACTGAGCAACCGAATTCAACTGAAACAAAACATTTCTGGAGCAGACTATGTGAATAGAGACTACGGAAATACTGAGTGGTTAATTAGAATGAATAATTAATTTCAAGGAACGGGAAAGACTTGCTCTCTTAAACGTAACGCCTAAGAAGACAGCAAATTAAAAAAAAAACTACAATAGAATCGATGGATTCTGGTTGAAAAGATTCACTTTGATCAACAAAAGATTAACTCAACTGATGTGCAAATGCCTACGAGAGTCAAACATCCTTGAATGGATGACGAAGGAAAATCTACAAGAAAGACCCTAACAACAACAAAAAACAACATTATTATTTATTATTATTATTATTATTATTATTATTATTATTAATAATAATAATAATAATAATAAAAGCAGTGAAAACTGTTTTCGAAAAACAAGGAGTAAGATAATAATAACCACTAGATGAAACCGTAGAAATCCCCCGGTTTAACTAAGAATAACTGCTAAAAAGGTATTCCTTGGTAGTTATAAAATATTTTTTATACTTTATTGATGAGTTATACACAGATACACAAACACACACATACACACGCGCGCGTGCACACAAACACACAAAACACACACACACACACACACACACATATATATATATATATATATATATATATATATATATATTCACCATCCCCACCGCACGAGCAGGAGATGACACATGGTCAATGTCTTATGTGGAGTGTAATGAATTCAGAGTTTTCATTCTCTTAGACTGATTATCTAGCCAAGGTTAATGACTCCACTCGACGAGTCCATTTCCTGCGACGCTAACCACTATATATATATATATATATATATATATATATATAGTGCAAAAAATAGTAGGTATTTACCCAACCCAGGTAGGATGTAACACAATGTCGCAGTTACGGGGCATCCAGTCAGGATGGAACTCACTATATCTGTAGTAATTGGTATGCAAGACTAGTTCTTTAACCATGACACCATGATGGAACGCCCTAGCTTAATTAGATAATACTACATATTTTCAAAATACACATATTATGTGTTATGAAGGCCATCATCGAAACAAATAGGTTATTTGGGAGTTTTTAAATCGTACATGAAAATTAATTGAAATTCTGTTTACTGATTACTATCATAACTGTAGGATAAATAAAGATTAATACTGAAGAATAACATAGTTAGTCATTAATTAATAGTACTAAAGAATAAAATAGTTCGTTATTAATTGATAGTAATATAAGTGAAGTTATTATTGAAAATAGAAAATAATGTCGTCGCTCAGTAGTACATTTTTTTAATGTATTTACATTCTGTTTTGTTCTAAAACCCTAAAATTCACTAACTTTTCAATCATCAGAGTCATTATATTCATTTTATAAAAAAAGAAGTTAATTCATTTATGGAAATTAACCCGGGTTCGGGTGGCATAACATGATATTAGAGTGATAAGCATCTGAGTGATGATTTTAAAATAGGTATTAATCTTAATGATACACACACTCCCACACATGCACATACACACATATACACACATACACACACACACACAAATATATATATATATATATATATATATAAATATACATATACATATACATATGTGTGTGTCTGTGTTTATGTGTGTATATATGTGTGTCTAGTGGTATGTATAAAAGTATGTGAATATAATACATACTAAGACCAGTTATCTTGTTTGTATCTCTAAACCAATGATCTAATAAGAGGTGTTTCTATTGATTTAAGCAGATTTTAAACAGATCGTTAAGATTTGTTTTCTACTTTACAACTAATATAACTCGTAATATACTCAACTAAAGTAAGAAGGAACTATTGTTAAGAGATATGTTTAAAGACCAAAGCAGTAGAAGCGTTACTATATGACCGGTGGATGTCATGTCTTATCCAAGGCCACTTCTTTGCTCCCAATTCTGCAGTTTGATTTGAAGGTTGAATTATGCATCGATTGGAAATGTTGCGAGAAAAAGTGACAAAAAGATCTAACAGAATACAAAAAAACTATGTGGGATGCCGGTCTTCGATATTTTCTGACATATGTTCACACTAACGTCAATTCCACACGCATACGATTCATGGGTCTCTAATAACTGATAGCTATGCACATGAGTGGATGCTTGGGTTTCTGCTACAATACACTTGTGCACTTGCTCGCTGGGAGAACACAGATAATGAAATTCCATTTTTACGCTTACATTGATATGCAAGTACTTTAAGACATATATAACGCATACATACATGTAAAACCATACACTATGAAATTGGAATATATATATATATATATATATATATATATATGTGTGTGTGTGTGTGTGTGTGTGTGTGTTGTGTGTGTATGTATATATATATATAGAACCCACACTAAAATATATATATATATATTTGTGTGTGTGTTCTATATATATATATATATATATATATATATATATAGCAGTGCTTTCATCAGAAATCTCTTAAGCGTCAATAGATAAGACAAAATGTCGTGACCAGGAAGCGATTGAGTTTTCAAATCTATTTTCCCTCTTTCCATGTCACTATTGTTTTATCAATTTTCTCTTCGGTGTAATTCCCTATCCCTTTAATCTTTTTACCCTTCTTGCTATGTTCTGTCTGTCTGTTTGTCTGTCTGCCTCTGCCTGTCTCTCTTTCACTCCTTTTTGGTGTCCCTTTTCTCATTTTATTCCGGTAGCTTTCCTCTTTTTTTTCCGTCTTTCTCTGTTTCTTTCATTCTCTTTCTCTCACCCTCCCTCACTCCTTCCTTCCCTGCCCCCTATCCCCCCCTCTCTCTCTCTCTCTCTCTCTCTCTCTCTCTGTCTCTCTCTCTCTCTCTCTCTCTCTCTTTTTCTTCACTTTTTACTCTACCCTTTCTGCTAATATTAGTTTCTTATTCTGTATATGCACACGTTTCCTCCTTTTTTTTCACTCTTTATCATTATATATATGCTCTTCCTCTTTCTCCTTTTCTTTTGTCATCCGTCTCTTTCTTATTCACTCTTTTCTACTCATCACCCTTTCTCTAACATTGTCTTCATCCTCCGATCAATTCTCCCATTCTACACTTTTCTGTCATTTTCATCTCTTCTCCTCATTCACCTTTCATCTTTTTTCATCCAACTTTCTTTGCTTTTCATTTTTCCAGTGTTTTTCTTTATTTCTGTTTTTTTAACCATATTATATTCTTTTGCTTTCTTTTGCCTTCTCATTTTTTTTCAGTTGTCTATTTTGTCATCTTTCTTTTCCATCTTTTTCTTTCTCTTTTGCCATCTTCTTTTTCTATTCATTTCTTTTTTAATATATTTTTTTATTTTCATTTTATACTAAACTTATTTTCTTTTATTCTCTCCATACTCTTCTTAGCTTATTTGTCCTTCTTTTTGTTTCCTTTCTTTCCTTTCCTTTCTTTCATCATTTTCTCTTTCAGTTATTTCTTTTTTGTTTCTATTATTCTTCACTCTTCCTTTCGTCATTCGGCTCATTTTGTTCTGTTTTAGTTTCTATTAATCTTTTCGTTAATTTCCGTTTTTTTCTCTATTCTTTCTTTTTCTTTTCTTTTTCTTTCTTCTCATTCTTTCTTCCTTCTTTATTTCCTTCTTTCTTCTCTTTCCTATCTTTTCTTCTTTTCTTTCCTTTGTATTTCTTATTTCTTCATATTTTCTACTTTTCCCTCCTACCCTTTGCGTTTATTTTACCTATTTTCTTCTTTTTCATTCTTCCACATTCTTTCTCCCTTTTCTTTATTTTTACATTCCATTAACTTACAATGTTTTTGTTTTCTTAATTTTTAATTTTTAATTATTAGATCTTTATTTTTTTCTTTCTTTCTTCCTTCTACTGT
>JALAJA010000315.1:0-58044 GCA_023376005.1 Doryteuthis pealeii | reverse complement strand
TATAATGTTATGATAGAAATATATTATATATATATATATATATATATATATATATATAAAAGATCTACAATAATTACTATGGCAAAAGTTCACATTTTTTACTCAGCATATAAGTCAGCTCTTCATTTCATAGAGATTTTTCTCAAATTTACTATTGAGGAGAAGTAAACACTTTTTAACAAACTTTATAAACAGAGTATCACCTATAAATAAGTACACACCTAACAATTTTTAAGAATGTAAATTTCTTCTAAAACAAAAGATACCAGGATTTTATTATTTCTAGCGGAATGTTATACATAAAAACAGATATCATTAGGTATTATTTATTACTAAACTCTACGGTTTGAAACTCTATAACCAAAATGAAATTGCCACACCCTGTAACCAAAATGAATCTCCATATATATATATATTATTATTATTATTATATTATTATATTAAACTATTGGACTGAAAAAATAATAGAAAATCAACCACCTTAAAAGGGAAATCTTCCAAGTGTTATTTTAACATCACACACACACACAAGGGTGAACACATCAGTCAAATAAAGCAAGAATGCTATTCATAACATATATTCATTTGGATGTCATTTACAAGGCGATTTATCTGATGATAAGCATATAATGCTTTGAAACCAGTGGTAATGAATCTGCCAGTAAATGTATAGATTATTATAATAATAATAAATATAGCTCTTACAACTGTAATTAAGCATTATATTTTCCTTCAAAAAAAGTGTCTCTCTCTCTCTCTCTCTCTCTCTCTCTATCTATCTCTCTCTCTCTCTCTCTCTCTCTCTCTCTCTATCTATATATATATATATATATATATATATATATATGCAATGAGTGTTCTTATTTTTAGACTCCTATATTTTCATATTTTTGGTAACAGTTTCTTTGCTGTAGAATTTATTAATAAATAATACCTATTAATATCTGTTTTGAAATATCTATATTCCTTTTGAAAGCCAGCTAATGTCTGTTTTTTTCCTTTTTTATTGCAGCCACTTGTCAAATTCAAAAGCCATTTGTATTATGAAGAAAAAGATTATGTCTCAGAAGCAGAAAAGAATTTACAAGTCAGTTATGGCAGCAAGGTAAGAATCTTCAGAGACTTTTTTTTCTTATTTAAAAAGAAATATATACAGTATTTCCTAAAACAATTCACCACTGAATGCACCTCATAGACGGGTAATACCCCACTGCCCAATAAAGCCACCTGAGGACAGGATTTTGGTAGTTGAGCGGTCTGTGACTTGGTACTAAGTGGTTTCATGAGATACAACACTCCACTTTGGCCCTTACTTGGTTTAGATGGGTGGTCAGAAAGACCCATCCGATCAATCAGGTGGTTGTGTCAAGCCCAAGCACCTATATGTTTGTCCCCCGACCATATTCTTCAAATTGTTATTATGATAAACACTCTACCCTTATTATCATAAAGGTGCTAGAAGGTGGTGGCTGAAGGTCAACCACCAGTATTTTCATTAATACATATGCCTCAAAATTGTTTCTTCTAATTTATTGATACACATAAGTTAATGAAAATTATATCTACAAATTTGTTTATACACATGAAGTTAACTCTTTGCATACTTTAAGCCACTCACGGTGGCTCTCCCACCACACCCAAGCAAAGTACAAAAACTGATGGTTAGTTCCTTATGATTGAACAGAAGGACTGAGATTACAATAATAATAGGACTCTATTTGAATAGAATGATTTCTGAGGTGAATAGATAGTGAACTTTGAAATATCCAATCATACAGGTAAAAAATACTAAGAAAATTTGGTACAGCCATGGGAGAAATTTAGTAGGCAAAGAGTTAAATCATACATATATGAGAGAGTGAGAGAGAAAAGACTTGGCATTAACTAACCCACAATGGTTGATATACCATTAAACACCAACCAAACCAACCAACCTTAAACAATTCATTCATTCTGATAGTCTTCAGGATTTATTTTTGGATGTTTGCATATTTCCAACATCTTAAATACACTTCATTTTATGTTCTGTTAAATGACAGTTTAGATTTTGTGTTTTCTTCTTATTGAACTCTACTTTCCTGTATAAGTGATACCTGTGATAGCAAGATGACTCACTCCAAGCAAGGTCTAAGGAGAAACTAACAAATCTGGCTTGTGTGTGTCAGCCTCCAAGTGGCCTAAGTATCACTTATAAAACCTTCTATTTTAAGAATTAAAAGGTACCAATAAAACCAGTTAGGAATTCCTCCTTTTCACCTGGATACTTCAGTTATCATAAAAGAATATGAAATAACATGTTTGATTCCAAAGAAGTCAGGGCACCCAGACAATACTTACAGTATTAAAGATCACCTCCCACATAATTGTTTTTTGTGATTTTCACAGATTGCTTAAGTACTGTAATAATGAAATGGTGTGGGGGGGCTTACGCTGATCATCCCATTTTGGCTGGTATTGGTTGGTTGGCTGGCTCAGACAATTGAGATCTCAAAATGGCCTCCGACGTTACAATGTTACTAATTTCAGTGGAACTAATTTTCCATTTAAAGGAAAGATCAAGAGGAAACTATCAACTAATTTGGACTTGAATTCTTTTTAATAACATCTTGAACCCCAGTTCAATGGTCTCCTTGTTCTACATGTGAAAATCCGCTTTGACCGTTGACATTATATTCCAAATCTCAAGTGGCAGCCAACACCAACTTTATGAACTGAACCAAACAGATGTTCTCTTGTTATGCAATCCAGATTTCTCATTGTTTCCTTCTGCTTTCATTTTCATGTGTTCCAAATTATATTGTAGTCAATGATATTTCCCTTGGAATTATATCATATACCCAACCACTTGTCAGGGCATCCCATTGTGGTATAATGATTAGCAATCAGATCCATTACTACTGAATAGCGAGTTCATTTCTCACTAAATGCCTTATACATTAGTTATATTGACATCCTAAAGACTGTTAATTTATTTTATATTTCATTTATATAGACATTCATGCATTAAAAATTATATTGTAGTCAATAAAATTCCTGCTGGGGCCCACCTGTTGGCCATGTGTGGTGACTCATGATCCTTAAGGACAGAATCCTGGTGGCTGAACAATCCATGACATGCAAAACTCCACTTTGGTCCTTACTTAGGCTAGACGGGTGGCTGGAGAGGGCCCCTCCAATCAGTCATGTCAAGCCTTAGCACATATGGGATTATCCAACCCTATTGGCCCTATGACAAGCCCCCACACTTTTTCTGATATATATGCTAGAAGGCAGTGGATGAGGGTCTTATTGTCCTGGGTATGACATTAAACTGCATCCAGTGGGGAAGTTCCATTTCTGGAACTCTGGGGGGGTGTATAGTACCCCTTCATCACTATTACTCCCAGGTACACTTGAGTTTAAATAAACAAATTTGAATACCCATCAACATAAAATAGCCCACAAGGGTTGACATGCTGTAAAATCCAACCGACCAACCAACCAACCAACCAAAATTTACCCTGGAATTGTATCATATACCCAACCACTTGCCTGGTGTAATGGTTAGCAAGCTAGTCTCACAGATCAATTAATACTGAATAGCGAGTTTTGTTTCTCACTGAATGCCTCATTTATTAGTTATATTGACATACTAAAGATTATGTTAATTTATTTCATTTATATAGACTATATTAATTTATATAATCATTCAATAATCATTTAGATAATATTTATAAAAGAAAATTATTGTCTCTAAATACCAAGACAAATTCTATTTGGTTGGTTGTACGGCATATCATCACTTTTTTGGTTATTTAATGCTGAATCAAGTCATTTTGATGAAACAAAGGACTCGGGTTGCTTACTGCAACAATAATTCAGTGGGTGTATTACAAGTTTAGTGGGAATTAAGCAAAGTATGTGCAACAAGTTTGTAAAAAAAAATGTAGCTTAATATTGTTGCAGGAGGGCAACTATGATAAAAGTTTAATTCTGAAATGAATCATAAATGTTGTTGAATGTATTGAACTGGCTCATCACTGCTTAACTTTGCTTGGTTGTTTGGTTGTTGTGTTTTATAGCATATCAACCGTCTTCAAGTCATTTAATTAAGTCATTTTTGATTAGCAAACAACTCTGGTTGCTTACAGTACCTGTTCCATTTCTTTGATTATCATCATGTAAAATTCTCTCTTTGAAATATAACATAATAATTTCCTCCATACATTTTGATGTTCTTGAAAAATAATTATCAAAGATTGCAGAATTAACAATAAACATTTGCACCTCTTTCTCATAGCAATTGTTACAATTAATATATGAAATTCATATGCAAATGTACCGACTATTATGGGACAGAGGTTGTAAATCCTAAAAAATTGTTCCCATCAAAAACAAGTATAACCAGATAATAATTGTGATAATTCTGATTGCCACTTGGGGATACAAGGCATTTGAATTTCATCTTTTTAACCTTGTGCCAGATAAAGCATTGTTCATGATATAATTTTTTTAAATATATTTATAATATATTTTAAAGCCTGAAAAATGTTATATAAGTGATAAAAATATTATTTCTGAAATATAATTACCTTCAATTTGCCCTTCTATAATATCACAGAAAGGAGAAAATGTTCTTCTATTGTAATTTTCAAACACTAATTGAAGATTTGAATGTCAAATCATAATGTATTACTGATCCTATTTCCATTTTCTGATATTGATAAATCTTTTTCTTCGTATTATTATTATTATCATTCACTCCTTTTGAGTTTCATGTCAGCGTTAGCTGATGGTCTTTCACTGAGTCTGAGTGACAGCAAGACTCCAGGACTAAGTATTCTAGCAGATTGCAGTATTCTGTATGGGCGCAATCTTTCCTCTGATGTCCAGATTTTCCAATCCCTTTGGGACCGTTCCAAGTGCACCAACTACAATTGGTATCACTTTGCCTTTCATATTCCATAACTTTTTCAGTTCTCTGGCAAGGTCCAAGTATTTGTCCATTTTTCATTTTCCTTCAGCTTCACCCTGTGATCTGCTGGAACTGCAAAATCCACCAGTTGACAAGTTCTTTCTTTTTTGTTAATCAACACTAGGTCTGGTCTTCTTGCTGGGATAAGGTGATCTGTTTTTATTTCAAAGTCCCAGAGAATTTGTGTTTCATTCTCAAGAACAGATTCCGGTTTATGCACATACCATTTTGTTGTATGGTCAAAATTTAATTTTTTGCATAATTCCCAGTGGATCACCTTCCCAACCCAGTCGTGTCTAGTTTTGTATTCCCGTTGTGCTAGTTTGCTACATTCGCAGAGTACATGGTTTACAGTTTCATCTCTATTACCGCATAGTCTACATTTTGTTGGGTCTTATCAATTTTCGCTTTGTTATAGTTTGTCCTTATGGCATTATTTTGTACAGCAATTATTAGTGATTCAGTTTCTCTTTGAGGTTTCCTTTTCTTAACCATGTCCAAGTCTTCTTATGTGCAACCTCTTCAATTTGTAGTTTGAAGTGTCCATATAATTGTTTTTCTTCCATTTTTGTTTTCTAAACTTTGTTGTTTTTTCTGTTTGTCCATATGTCACATCTACTATTGTTGGCCGCCATAAGTAATCTGTCTTTGCTCTTTCTTGTGTAGTCTTCGAGTTGTTGGATTGTGGTTTCTACGCAGTCCTCTATGTTGGCAAGACCTCTTTCCCCTTCCTTTCTTGACACATATAATTTTATCTCTATCGTCTCTAGGGTGGAGAGCCTTTATTATTATTATTATCATTATTATTATTTCACTCCATAAATTTTTCACACCCACCTTAGACAATGGTTTCACTCCAGTATTTACTGGTTCACTAAGTATTCTAGCCAATCTCAACAATGCTGTTTGTCTGGATGGTCTCTATTCTTCCTCTGATTTCCAACTCTTTTAGTCTATTGTCTAAACTCTTGGGAACCGTTCAAATGGCATCAACTACAATTGATATCACTATCACCCTCATATTCCACAGTTTTTTCAATTCTCTGGCAAGGTTCAGATATTTGTCTATCTTTTCATTTTCTTTCATCTTCACCATGTGATCTGCTGGGACTGCAAAATCAAATAATTGACAAGTTCTCTTTATCTTATTAATCAATACTAGGTCTTGTCTTCTGGTTGGGATAAGGTGATCTGTTATTATTATTATCATTATTTCCCTCTTTATGAGTTTTTCACACCTGTTTTAACTGGTGATCTTTCACTGGAGTCTTAGTAACAGCAAGTCTCCAAGGCTATTCTAAGTATTCAAGCTTATCTTAACAATGCTGTTGTCTGGGTGGTCTTGATTCTTCCTCTGATCTCCAATTCCTCAAGTTTCCTTTTCAAGCCATTGGGGACTTTTCCAAGTATGCCAGCTACAATTGATATCATCATTACCTTCATGTTCCACAGCTTTTTCAGCTCTCTGGCAAGGTCCAAGTATTTGTCTACCTTTTCATTTTCTTTTATTTTCACTCTGTGGTCTACTGTAACAGCAAAATCCATTAGATGATTAACATGAGGTCTGGACTTCTGGATAGGATTGGGTATTCTGTTTTTCTCTCAAAATCTCAGAGAATTCTATGGGTCTCCTTTTCTGGTTTTTACATATTACCATTTGTCATTGCCATCATCATCATTTAGACTTCTGTGGTGTGAAAACTTGAAAAGATTAGAATAATAATAATATGAGTCATGTGTGTTCATTTCCACCTGTAAAAATTAAACAAATATTTCTCAGCAGTCTCATGTGAAATTAATTTGTAATTTTTTTGCCTCTGAATTTAAAAAAAAAAAGGTGCTCCCCCATTAGTCTTCAATTATACAATTCATAATTTGGAACTGCAAATAGTAAGAGAGAAACAATGTATCATGTAAAAATTGTAGACTAAAATCTAATGGTAATAATCCCTGACCATCTGAAATGAATCAGATATTGCCAGTTGGGAAACAATGATGGAAGGAAAGAGGGCAATTCTAATTTGATTATCTGATAAGAAAAGGTAAATAAATCATATGGGTGTGCCAATTGAATCTACTTTAGCTTTGGTAATGCAATATTTCTCATTATTTTAGCAAATATCCAAAATACTTTGTGAAATTGTTTTTTGTTGGTTTTTATTTTTGAAATGAATTTGTGTGTGTGGGCATGTGTGTTTGTGCAATGACCAAAGAATAAATGTATTCTTGGATATGTACAAATTTATATACAACTAGCTAAAGTACCCGGTCCATGACCTGACTAAAAAAATTAGGAACACCAGACAATGTATTGTGACATATTTACATCCAAGGGTAAATAGTTATGGAAATTTTCGTGAAAATCGGACCATTAATTGATTTTTCATAGAATTTTTAAAAAAAACTTCTTGTCGTAACTTGTTTTTGGCTACGTTAAATTTTAGTTGATTTAACGGTGCAAATATGAAAACTGTTTTTTTTTTTTATCATAATTTTCATTATTTCCGTAAGCTTTAATTTTTTTTTAAATCATCAGGAGTTTGTTTAATGTTTCTTCTTTCGAATGGAAAAAGTTTCTTCAAGATAATATTAATTTTTATGAAAGTTTCATTGTGTTAAATATGGGGTGGGGGTAAATTTCACAGGGAAAATTGGTGGTACCTAAATAAGCCCTTTTATCTTAACAATTTTTAGAGAAAAAAAAATTGAAGTGGTGACTTAATTTTTTAAAAATCTGTCTATTTATTTATTATTAGAATTATATTTTCAAGTTACATATATTAGAATCATGTTTATTTTATGTTTGTTTAATGTTTAGTGTTTAAACACTAAACTTCATATAAGTTATTCAACTACCTCATTTTTTTACTTTTAAAATTTATTGTCGTTTTATACATTTACTTGTTATTGTAATTTTAAAAACAATTATCTAAAAAGATGTTTGTTTATTATTAAAACATCGTAACAATTACAGTAGATTGTATTTCACATTTAAATGTTAAGCTAGGTATACCAAAAAAAAATCGTTTGCTACGTTTTAAAAACGAATTAAAATTAATTAAATCTATTATTTAAGGTCAAACTTTTGTCTAAATCGATAAGTAGTAACATAATGACTATCATTAAAAAAGAAAAATATCATTACATATGCAGTTTATTTTTAATACATTTAAAAGGATTTGTTTTGGTCAATTTTGACGTGATCCGCCATTCTGTATCTTTTTCAAGGGTTTAAGCGCTTGTTTACAATTTTAATGTAACATTCACGTTTGCAAAAAAATTTACCAAAAAATCAGGTATTTATCCGATTTTAATGAAATTTTCAGTATTGATTTATCAATTAATGAATTTTTTAGTGCATCAGTTATTTTATTTCAAAACTTTAATTTAGTATTTTTGCTATGAAAAATTAATATATAAAATTCATTTAAAATATGAAAAGCCTGATATTAAGTTTAAAATGTTATATTTTTAGATTCTAGAAATAAATATCTACTTAACGCAAACCTTATTTTAGTACTTCAAAGTATACGTTTTGAAGAAAAACTCTATTGAAATGTACCCCCTATTTAAGCAGAAAAAATATCGATTTATAATTTTTTCTTTTATAAGATAATAGCCAATTAAATAATTATTGAAATGAGTAAAAAAGAAATCTCCAAAAAAAATGAATTATTTATTATTTTCTTACATTTTATTTTTTGATTTTCAGTACTTATTTTCTCATAGAAAAGCCACCGTAATTTTTTATTTTTTTATTCATACTTCGGTCTTTATTTATACTGTAATTAGTAAACTAATAGACCAACTCGAAAAACTGTTATGCCTCGAACATGGGGGTGGGGGGATGAAAATTAAGTGACCTGAAAAAAATGAGAAAGTTTTTAAATAAAATAAGTAATGTATTATAAAGATCATTTATTGTTAAATAAACACTGAAAAATTAGTTAAAATCCGATAATTCCCTGATTTTTGGTAAATTATTTTCTGGAGGGGGATGGGCTAAAGTCATTTTGTCAAAAACGCATTTTAGGCCCATTTTGGATCTACCTATGTTAAGCTAAGTGTTACTAAGTGCTTACCCATTGCCAAGGATAGACAATATTATATGTGAAATTGCCAAATACAAAGTGTATAGCACGCTAAACCTCAGAAGTGCCTATCACCAAGTAGCTATCAAACCAGTAGATTGACCTTATACAGCTTTTCTAACACTGAATGACGATAAATGCTTTTTGAAGTAGACACCATTAATTTATTGGGGTACACTGTGAAGAAAGGTTCAATGTCACCAGACCCGGAATGACTGAAGCCCCTACTAGGATTGCCCATTCCTAACAATATACATGCCCTAAAACGGGCTCTGGGCATGTTTGCACACTACTCTCAGTGGATTGCTTCTTTTTCAAGCAAAATACACCCATTGGTAAAAACGGACAGTTTTCCTCTTTCTTCCACAGCTGTGGAAGCTTTTAAAAATCTTAAAAGGATATAGCAAACTCAACTATTACAACTGTAGATCCTGCTATTCCTCTGGTAGTGGAGACAGATGCATCCGATTATGCAATTGCTGCCTCTTTAAGGCAATCTGGACACCCTGTTGCTTTTTTTCAAGGACCCCTGTCGCATTCAGAACAGCAACACTCAGCAATTGAGAAAGAAGCTTATGCTAAAGTAGAGTCACTCAGAAAATGGAGGCACTATTTGATCGGAAGACATTTCAGACTAATTACTGATCAAAAATCCATTGCATTCATGTTCAACACCAGGACAAACAAGTAAAATTAAAAATGAAAAAATAGCTAGTTGGAAAATAGAACTCTTTTGTTTTTCTTTTGATGCTATCTACCGACCTGGTAAAAGAGAATGTGGCAGTTGACACACTATCAAGGGTATGTAGCTCAATACCAAACATGAATGAGCTTCGTACCTTACACAATGAGCTGTGCCACCCAGGCATAACAAGGATGACACATGTGGTATGGACCAGAAATCTTCCCTATTCCTCGACGATGTAAAAAAATTGAAAAATCCTGTAGAATATGTGCAGAACACAAACCACAGTTCTTCAGACCTAAAACCAGGACACTGATAAAAGCAACTCAACCATTCGAAAGGTGAAATATTGATTTTAAGGGTCCCCTACCATCAAAAAAGGGAATAGTTATATATTAACCATCATTGACAATATTCACGATTCCCATTTGCATTTCATTGTCCAGATATATCAACAAATTCGGTGATACAGTGCTTATACTCGTTAATTGCCATTTTTGGAGTCCCAGCTTACATTCATTCAAACCGTTGAACCTCTTTCATATCCGAACAATGTAGACAATTTCTCCATGAACGAGGAGTGGCCACAAGTCGAACGACACCTTACCACCCTCAGGGTAATGGCCAATGCAAAACGGTAACAATAGCATCATATGGAAAACCATACAACTGGCTGCCACAAACTGTAAATGTCCAATCTCCCACTGAGAAGAACTCCTCCCCGAATCTCTGTATGCCATTAGAACACTACTATGTACAGCTACGAATGTTACGCCTCACGATAGGTTTCTCCCCTTTCAACAGAGAAGTTTGGCAGGAACCTCACTTCCTTCATGGCTCTCAAATGGTTCTTCTGAGACGTTTTGTCCGTCATAGTAAGAATGACCCATTAACGAATGAAGTGGAACTGATTGAGGCGAATCCTCATTATTGCCCTTGCACGTCATCTGATGGAAAAGAATCCAGTTTCCCTCAGAGACTTGCACCCGCAGGGGATGTACCTGCACCTAATATAGCTTGCAAGGAGGTGTCTACATCTCAAAACCCTTCCACCTCAGCCGAATGGTCAACCTGCCGGCATTGCACCATATGACTCCTCTACAGACTCCCCGCAAGCATCAGATACGGATTCCATATTTTCTCTGGAATCCCCAAAATGCCCACAGTGGACATATGTGGACGATTGTCCAACTGCTCAGAAACGAGCCCACCCCCAAACCGATTTGGAACCCCTGTTCTCAGAATCACAACCACCTGCATGCAGAAGGAGACGCATCTTTACCAAACTCGCGTCTGAGAGAGGAAACCCAGCTCACGATATCTTTCAGACCAGGAAACCCAGGGTCTTGATTCTACTCCCACTATTGAACTACCACAACGTTCCAACAGAACCCGCAAAAAGCCTAGTCGATGGAGCGACTTCATCCCGTATGATTGAAAATAAAATGGGGGAGAATGTAATAAGTAATCTGAGTCACCTCCCTTTATGTAAATTTAAAGTTTTGTAAAACTATATAAACTCCCAAGAGAACTGTAAATGTATTCAAAGTAAGAATAAAGCTTACTCAAGTCTGACCGTGTCTGTTCTCTTATTACTACAGACTCTTTACCAAGAACTAAGAATTCTTTACCAGAGTAACCAAAGGATTCATTATTGACGGACTCTTTATCCATTCCACTGGATAAGCGCTTCTGCTTAAGGCCAAAAAATGGCCCTTAAAAACGTAACAGTCTGGATTTTCCAGTATAGTTTAAAACCTTTCTTTTTAACAATTCCCAAAAGTTTAGTTGAAATCTGACCAAAAATGACACCCTGTAGGCTGGGGCTTTAGAATACACTAACTGCACCTCTGCAGAGGGGTAAAGACCTTCCCCCATGGGGCTATCCTTTTACCATGGTGGGGACCCATAATGCCTGAGGACAGGATTGTGATTGCTGAGCGGTTTGTGAGTCAGGTACTGAGTCCCATGACATGCAACACTCCACTTCAACCCTTATTTGGGTTAGACAGGCAGTTGGAGTGGTCATGTCAAGCCTTAGCAACTATATGATTGTCCCAATGGCATTCTTCAATTTGCTCTTATGGCAAACACCCACCCCTTTTTATCATATAGGTGCTAAAAGGCAGTTGCTGAGGGGTCAATCACCAATATTTATTAATGAATGAAATAAAAGGAAATTATTTCTTAAGCAAATCATGTATATAAAAAACAAGATGTGGTATTAAATATCCCACAAGGGTTGATATATACCATTAAACCAAACAACCAACCTGACCAAAAATGACAGAGCCTTAGCTATAACAGAGGATTGACATTTTGTGAATTATGATAAGATATTAGAAATAATTACATGTGTTTATTCTTCATATGAAATTATGTATGGAAATGCATGAAAAATGGGAAATGCGTATGTATAAAAATATGATTATATGTGTGTGTCTGTAGATAAGAGTATGTTTATATAACAGTGTGTATATATCAGGGCTTAAGTAAACATATGGAGTAGTATACATTATTTATCAATGCATGTATGTAAACTTATTGGGAAAAAGTACTTGTATACATATTTATAAAATGTGGAGAAAGTCTGCGTACAGAATATTGTGTATATGGGTTATGAGGGGGTGAGGTTTTCTAGCATACAGAATTGGTGTATACCACAAGATATTTGCAGGAATTAAATAATCAAGTGACATTTTTTGCAGTAATTACTTGCCTTCCAGCAATCGTTATTTGCACCTGTTGTTTTTGCACCATGCACCTTACTATGAATTAACACTTTGCTGACAAAGAACAAGTGATGATTTTTAATTCTTTTTATAGGAAGAAGCTAGATTCTCTTTGCTGCTAAATACATTAAAACTATATTTTATGCTTTAATGCAAATATTTGTATATTGTTTGTTTACACATCTAATAAAAAAAGAAATGTGTGGGGTGTTGATGTCAGCACTTTTTCTGATACCTTTGACTTATTTATCCAGATTTTACACCTAGTTTTATCATTCTATTGCAGAAAGTTCTCATAGAAGACTCTTAGGAAACATTTTGGAATATGTTATGAGTAGAAGAATAGGTGGGAGGGGCAGGAGCTCTCAAGTACTTTTGACTAATAAGAAGAGAGCCCTTTTGGGTTGAATTCAGTTTTAAACCTTTAGTATCATGGCTTCAAGGAAAGAACCGTCCTCACCCTTTTGTGTGACCTCAGAATTAAAGTAATTTTGAAAATGATACTCTTGTCTATTGATTTTCTGACTGTTAGGTGTTCCACCTATTGGCCAATAGATCTGTTTAAAAAATATTCATATACAATAAGACTGTGCAAAAAAAACCCAAAAAACTAAAGAAACAACTACACAAGAATCTGTAAATAATGATGTGATTCCCTAACCTCTTGGCATAAAAAATAACCCTAGACAGTTGACATGCCATTAAAGTCAATCAATCAACCTGAATCAAACCAGCTGTTCTCTGCTTAAAAATGAACTTGTATACATCCTGCCCCTGGCAGAAGGGGTTGGGTAAATACTAAGCTTTATTGGTGACCCAAATACTCAGATTGTGACCAGAATTGATTACATATGCCAGTTGTAATAAATTCTTTGTTGGTAAAGAAAATTTGAAAATAATATTTGTGTTTCTCAGTTGGGCTGGGGGGTGGGAGATTAACACAAACCCAAAGTGAATGACTTAAAATTTTGTAAGAAAAAAAACAAAAAAACAAAAAAAAATCTTTCTTCTCATTTGTCCACCATACAATAATTTTTTTAAAACTTCATTTCTGAAGTGCTTTCTTCTTTTTTCTTCCATCCTAGCTCTTAGAAAGGGCTAAAATATATTACATCCTTTCTTTTCAGATCTGTACTTTACAAGAATGCAAATATCAAGGCCAGATGTTCTCAGATATATTTGAGGGTGTTTAATCAATCCTTCTGTATCACTGTACAAGATGCTACTGTAAGTATTTTCAGAGCTAATGTGCAAAATGAATTTTTTAACATTGTTTTTTTTTAATGTTTTGTTTGAACTTTCTTTGTGTATTATTTTTCAGGTTTACATTAATCTTTATCCATAATTAGTAAACAGTGCCAAAATATATAGGCAGCTATTGTAATAAGTGTAGCTCCTCTTTTGCCTGTATAAACAGTAACCTATATATTTGCTCATAACTTCATTGAATATTGATTCAGAATTGATAAAATTTTTCACCTAAGAAGATAGCACATTTTCTAAAAAAGGTGTCTTAACTTACTTCTACCTATTTTAACTCTCAAATATTTGTTTTTGTAATAACTTTGAAAAAAGTAAACCAATAAAAACATTGAGTAGAACTGACTTCTAGTTTCATTAGTTTGTTTAGTGAAACTCATATGAACTTTAAGA
Source organism: Doryteuthis pealeii (assembly GCA_023376005.1). Lineage (NCBI taxonomy): Eukaryota > Metazoa > Mollusca > Cephalopoda > Myopsida > Loliginidae > Doryteuthis > Doryteuthis pealeii. The sequence continues at coordinate 43,929 of JALAJA010000315.1, read as the reverse complement.
TCAATATTCATAAAGTTATAAGCAAATTCATGGTTGTCTTATCAATTTGTAGGGTGAAAAGGGTTTTAATTATAAAAACTAAAATACATCTCTCACAAGGTAGACGATTTACTGGATTAAAATAGTCACAATTTCCAAGATAACTTTAATCACTTTAAGATTTCAACTTTTGGACTGGACAATTAAATCTATGCTATGGTTGTTGATTAATGAAAATGAATAGACTGAAATTTTACATAATAATCAATTCTAACATCTTATCCTTTGTGATAAATCTATAACATAATATAAAATGACAGTTGGTGTGTATATATATATATATATTTATAATAATTATAATATATATAATATATAATATAATAGTAATATATATATAATATAATATATAAATATAATATATATATTATATATTATATAATATAAAATATATATATATATAATATATATTATATATATATAACTATATAATATATATATATATATATAGATATAATATTATATTATATATATATATAATATATATATATATATATATATATATATCTATATATATAATATATATATATTAAAATATATAATATATATATATAGATATATTAATATATATATATATAAATATTATATATATTATATAATAATATATATATATATAAGTATATAATATATATATATTATCATATATATATATATATTAGTTAATTATTACTATAGTATATATATAATATATAATATATATATATAATAATGATATATTATTAATATTATTATTATATATATATATATATATAATTATAAATATATATAATATCATATATTATTATATATATATATATAGAATATATAATATATATATTATATATAGGTATATATTATTATATATATATATACCACACCAACTGTCCATTTAATATATGTATAGATTAATACAAAGGATAAGAATGTTAGAAGTTATTAAACATTGCAGTCATTATTCAATTTCATTATCAACAACACATAGCATATGAGTTTTAATGTCATCCAAAAGTTTGAATCTTAAGTGATTAAAGTTTTATCTTGGAAATTGTGACTATTTAATCCAAGTTAATCTCTATTGTAGAGATGTAATTTAGTTTTTATAATTAAAACACCATTTTCACACATAAATGTATAAGACAACCCATGAATTTGCTTATAACTTTTATGATAATTGATTTAAATGTTTCATATGATTTCACTACACAAACATAATGAAACTAGAAGTCAGTCATACTCCAAATGTTTTTATTTGGTTACTTTCAAGTTATTACAAAACAAATATTTTGAGAGTAAAATAGGAGAAGAGTAAAGTTAAGACACTTTTTAAACATGTTGCTATCTTCGTTAGGTGAAAATTTTATCATTCTGAATCAATATTCATAAGTTTGATGCAAATATATAGTTACTTGTTTACAGGCAAAGAAGGAGGAGCTCAGCATTATTATACATTAGCTGCCTATTATATTTGGCCAACTGTTTACTAATTAATGATAAAGATTATTAAACCTGAAAAATAATCACAAGAAAGTCAAACAAAACATAAAAAAAAGACATATGTAAAATTCATTTGGCAATTAGCTCGAATAACTTTACAGTACATTCTTTGTTACAGTGATACAGAAGGATGATAACCACCCTCAATATGATCTGAGAACATCTGGCCTTGATATTGCATTGCTTGAAGTACAGAGTCTGAAAAGAAAAGATGTACATATATTTTAGCCTGTCTATAGACTAGGATGGAAGAAAAAAAGAGAATAGCACTCAGAAAATGAATTTTAAAAAAATTATTATGGTGGACAAAATGAGAACGAAGATTTTTTTGTTTTTTGTTTTTCTTAACAAAATTTAGTCATTTCACTTTGTTTTGTTTAATCTCACCCCCCAGCCCAACTGAGAAACACAAATATTTATTTTCAAATTTCCTTTACCAACAAGAGAATTTTATTAACAACTTGATATTTTAAGTCAAATTCTTGGTCACAATCTGAGTATTTGAGGTCACCAATGATAAGCTTAGGTATTGTAACCCCACACCCTCCTGCCAGGGGCAGGATGTGATACAAGTTCACATTGTTTAAGCAGAGAACGCTGGTTTGAATTCAGGTGATTTTGATTGCTTTAATGCATGTCAACATGTCTAGGGTTATTTTTATGCCCAAGAGGTTAGGAATCAACTTCAATTTATCAGATTCTTGTGTAGTTTGTTTTCTTAAGTTTTTGGGTTTTTTTTGCACATCTTATTGTATATTGAATGATTTTTAAACAGATCTATTGGACCCATAGGTGGAACCTAACAGTCCAGAAAATCAAATAGACAAGAGTATATTTTCCAAAATACTTAATTCTGGAGGGTCCACATCAAAAGGTGAGGAGGTTCTTTCCTTGAAGCCATGATAACTAAAGGTTTAAACTGAATTTCAAGAACCAAAAGGGCTCTCTCTTATTAGTCAAAAAGTACTTTTGAGAGCTCTGCCCCTCACCTATTCTTTCTACTCAATAACATCATTCACATGTTCCTAAGTAGTCTTCTATGAGAACTTTCTGCAATAGATATAGACACTAGGTGTAAATCTGGATAATATAGTCAATAAGGTATCGAGAAAGTGCTGACATCAACACCCACCACACATTTCTTTTTTTATTAGATGTGTAAAACAAACAAATCACAAATATTTGCATAAAGCAAAAATATAGCTTTAATGTATTTTAGCCGCCAAAGAAGAATCTAGCTTCTTCCTATAAAAAGAATTAAAATCATCACTTGTTCTTTGTCAGCAAGTGTAATTCATAGTAATGGTGCGGCATGTGCAAAAAAACAGGTGCAAATAACGATTGCTGGAAGGCAAGTAAATACGCAAAAATGTCCACTTGATTATTAATTCCTGCAATATACTTGTGGTATACACCAATTCTGTATGCTAGAAAACCTCACCCCCTCATAACCCATGATACACAATATTCTTGTACGCAGACTTTCTGCCACATTTTATAAAATATGTATACAAGTACTTATTTTCCAATAAGTACATACATGCATTGATAAATATGTAGTACTACTCCATATGTTACTTTAAGCCCAGGGGGGGGGGGGGGGGGGGGGGGGGGGGGGGGGGGCCGGGGGGGGGGGGGGGGGGGCGAATTTATATACACACTGTTATAGTAAAACATCTCTTATCTACAGAACACACACATATATCATCTATTTTATACATACCGCATGTTCCCATTTGTTCACTGCATTCCATACATAATTTCATATGACAGATAACACATGTATATCTATTTCTAAATACTAATCATAAATTCACAAAATGTCAATCCCTCTGTATAGCTAAGCGCTCGTCTATTTTTGTCAGGTTGGTTGTTTAGGTTTAATGGTATAAATATCAACCCGGGGAATATTTAATACCACATCTTGTTTTTATATACATCTGATTGCTTAGAAATAATTTCACTTATTTTTCATTCATTAATAACATCTGGGTGATTGAACCCTCAGAAGCTGCCTTTTAGCACCTATATGATAAAAGGGGTGGGTTTTTGCCATAAGAGCAAATTGAAGAATGCCATTGGGACAATCACATCATAGTTGCTAAGGCTTGACATGACACTCCAACTGCCTGTCTAACCCAAATAAGGGTTGAAGTGGAGTGTTGCATGTCATGGGACTCAGTACCTGACTCACAAACCGCTCAGCAATCACAATCCTGTCCTCAGCATTATGGGTCCCCACCCATGTAAAAGGATAGCCCCATGGGGGGAGGTTTTACCCCTCTGCAGAGTGCAGTTAGTGTATTCTAAAGCCCCAGCCTACAGGGTGTCATTTTTGGTCAGATTTCAACTAAACTTTTGGGAATTGTTAAAAAGAAAGGTTTTAAACTATACTGGAAATCCAGACTGTTACGTTTTTAAGGGCCATTTTTGGCCTTAAAGCAGAAGCGCTTATCAGTGGAATGGATAAAGAGTCCGTCAATAATGAATCCTTTGGTTACTCTGGTAAAGAATTCTTAGTTCTTGGTAAAGAGTCTGTAGTAATAAGAGAACAGACACGGTCAGACTTGAGTAAGCTTTATTCTACTTTGAATACATTTACAGTTCTCTTGGGAGTTTATATAGTTTTACAAAACTTTAAATTTACATAAAGGGGAGGTGACTCAATTACTTATACATTCTCCCCATTTTTAATTTCAATCATACGGGATGAAGTCGCTCCATCGACTAGGCTTTTTGCGGGTTTCTGTTGGAACGTTGTGGTAGTTCAATAGTGGGAGTAGAATCAAGACCCTGGTTCCTGGTCTGAAGATATCGTGAGCTGGGTTTCCTCCTCAGACGCGAGTTGGTAAAGATGCGTCTCCTTCTGCATGCAGGTGGTTGTGATTCTGAGAACAGGGGTTCCAAATCGGTTTTGGGGTGGGCTTGTTTCTGAGCAGTTGGACAATCGTCCACATATGTCCCACTGTGGGCATTTTGGGATTCCAGAGAAAATATGGAATCCGTATCTGATGCTTGCGGGGAGTCTGTAGAGGAGTCATATGGTGCAATGCGGCAGGTTGACCATTCGGCTGAGGTGGAAGGGTTTTGAGATGTAGACACCTCCTTGCAAGCTATATTAGGTGCAGGTACATCCCCTGCGGGTGCAAGGTCTCTGAGGGAAACTGGATTCTTTTCCATCAGAGTGACGTGCAAGGCAATAATGAGGATTCGCCTCAATCAGTTCCACTTCATTCGTTAATGGGTCATTCTTACTATGACGGACAAAACGTCTCAGAAGAACCATTTTGAGAGCCATGAAGGAAGTGAGGTTCCTGCCAAACTTCTCTGTTGAAAGGGGAGAAACCTATCGTGAGGCGTAACATTCGTAGCTGTACATAGTAGTGTTCTAATGGCATACAGAGATTCGGGGAGGAGTTCTTCTCAGTGGGAGATTGGACATTTACAGTTTGTGGCAGCCAGTTGTATGGTTTTCCATATGATGCTATTGTACCGTTTGCATTGGCCATTACCCTGAGGTGGTAAGGTGTCGTTCGACTTGTGGCCACTCCTCGTTCATGAGAAATTGTCTACATTGTTCGGATATGAAAGAGGTTCAACGGTTTTGAATGAATGTAAGCTGGGACTCCAAAAATGGCAATTAACGAGTATAAGCACTGTATCACCGAATTTGTTGATATATCTGGACAATGAAATGCAAATGGGAATCGTGAATATTTGTCAATGATGGTTAATATATAACTATTCCCATTTTTGATGGTAGGGGACCCTTAAAATCAATATTTCACCTTTCGAATGGTTGAGTTGCTTTTATCAGTGTCCTGGTTTTAGGTCTGAAGAACTGTGGTTTGTGTTCTGCACATATTCTACAGGATTTTATCAATTTTTTACATCGTCGAGAATAGGGAAGATTTCTGGTCCATACCACATGTGTCATCCTTGTTATGCCTGGGTGGCACAGCTCATTGTGTAAGGTACGAAGCTCATTCATGTTTGGTATTGAGCTACATACCCTTGATAGTGTGTCAACTGCCACATTCTCTTTACCAGGTCGGTAGATAGCATCAAAAGAAAAACAAAAGAGTTCTATTTTCCAACTAGCTATTTTTTCATTTTTAATTTTACTTGTTGTCCTGGTGTTGAACATGAATGCAATGGATTTTTGATCAGTAATTAGTCTGAAATGTCTTCCGATCAAATAGTGCCTCCATTTTCTGAGTGACTCTACTATAGCATAAGCTTCTTTCTCAATTGCTGAGTGTTGCTGTTCTGAATGCGACAGGGTCCTTGAAAAAAAGCAACAGGGTGTCCAGATTGCCTTAAAGAGGCAGCAATTGCATAATCGGATGCATCTGTCTCCACTACCAGAGGAATAGCAGGATCTACAGTTGTAATAGTTGAGTTTGCTATATCCTTTTTAGATTTTTAAAAGCTTCCACAGCTGTGGAAGAAAGAGGAAAACTGTCCGTTTTACCAATGGGTGTATTTTGCTTGAAAAAGAAGCAATCCACTGAGAGTAGTGTGCAAACATGCCCAGAGCCCGTTTTAGGGCATGTATATTTGTTAGGAATGGGCAATCCTAGTAGGGCTTCAGTCATTCCGGGTCTGGTGACATTGAACCTTTCTTCACAGTGTACCCCAATAAATTAATGGTGTCTACTTCAAAAAGCATTTATCGTCATTCAGTGTTAGAAAGCTGTATAAGGTCAATCTACTGGTTTGATAGCTACTTGGTGATAGGCACTTCTGAGGTTTAGCGTGCTATACACTTTGTATTTGGCAATTTCACATATAATATTGTCTATCCTTGGCAATGGGTAAGCACTTAGTAACACTTAGCTTAACATAGGTAGATCCAAAATGGGCCTAAAATGCGTTTTTGACAAAATGACTTTAGCCCTCCCCCTCCAGAAAATAATTTACCAAAATCAGGGAATTATCGGATTTTAACTAATTTTCAGTGTTTATTTAACAATAAATGATCTTTATAATACATTACTTATTTTATTTAAAAACTTTCTCATTTTTTTCAGGTCACTTAATTTTCATCCCCCACCCCCCATGTTCGAGGCATAACAGTTTTTCGAGTTGGTCTTATAGTTTACTAATTACAGTATAAATAAAGACCGAAGTTATGAATAAAAAAATAAAAAATTACGGTGGCTTTTCTATGAGAAAATAAGTACTGAAAATCAAAAAATAAAATGTAAGAAAATAATAAATAATTCATTTTTTTTGGAGATTTCTTTTTTACTCATTTCAATAATTATTTAATTGGCTATTATCTTATAAAAGAAAAAAATTATAAATCGATATTTTTTCTGCTTAAATAGGGGGGTACATTTTCAATAGAGTTTTTCTTCAAAACGTATACTTTGAAGTACTAAAATAAGGTTTGCGTTAAGTAGATATTTATTTTTAGAATCTAAAAATATAACATTTTAAAATTCATATTTTAAATGAATTTTATATATTAATTTTTCATAGCAAAAATACTAAATTAAAGTTTTGAAATAAAATAACTGATGCACTAAAAATTCATTAATTGATAAATCAATACTGAAAGTTTCATTAAAATCGGATAATTACCTGATTTTTTGGTAAATTTATTGCAATCGCGAATGTTACATTAAAATTGTAAACAAGCGCTTAAAACCCTTGAAAAAGATACAGAATGGCGGATCACGTCAAAATTGACCAAAACAAAACCTTTTTAAATGTATTAAAAATAAACTGCATATGTAATGATATTTTTCTTTTTTTTAATGATAGTCATTATGTTACTACTTATCGATTTAGACAAAAGTTTGACCTTAAATAATAGATTTAATTAATTTTAATTCGTTTTAAAACGTAGCAAACGATTTTTTTTGGTATACCTAGCTTAACATTTAAATGTGAAATACAATCTACTGTAATTGTTACGATGTTTTAATAATAAACAAACATCTTTTTAGATAATTGTTTTTAAAATTACAATAACAAGTAAATGTATAAAACGACAATAAAATTTTAAAAGTAAAAAAATGAGGTAGTTGAATAACTTATATGAAGTTTAGTGTTTAAACACTAAACATTAAACAAACATAAAATAAACATGATTCTAATATATGTAACTTGAAAATATAATTCTAATAATAAATAAATAGACAGATTTTTAAAAAATTAAGTCACCACTTCAATTTTTTTTCTCTAAAAATTGTTAAGATAAAAGGGCTTATTTAGGTACCACCAATTTTCCCTGTGAAATTTACCCCCACCCCATATTTAACACAATGAAACTTTCATAAAAATTAATATTATCTTGAAGAAACTTTTTCCATTCGAAAGAAGAAACATTAAACAAACTCCTGATGATTTAAAAAAAAATTAAAGCTTACGGAAATAATGAAAATTATGATAAAAAAAAAAAACAGTTTTCATATTTGCACCGTTAAATCAACTAAAATTTAACGTAGCCAAAAACAAGTTACGACAAGAAGTTTTTTTTAAAAATTCTATGAAAAATCAATTAATGGTCCGATTTTCACGAAAATTTCCATAACTATTTACCCTTGGATGTAAATATGTCACAATACATTGTCTGGTGTTCCTAATTTTTTAGTCAGGTCATGGACCGGGTACTTTAGCTAGTTGTATATAAATTTGTACATATCCAAGAATACATTTATTCTTTGGTCATTGCACAAACACACATGCCCACACACACAAATTCATTTCAAAAATAAAAACCAACAAAAAACAATTTTCACAAAGTATTTTGGATATTTGCTAAAATAATGAGAAATATTGCATTACCAAAGCTAAAGTAGATTCAATTGGCACACCCATATGATTTATTTACCTTTTCTTATCAGATAATCAAATTAGAATTGCCCTCTTTCCTTCCATCATTGTTTCCCAACTGGCAATATCTGATTCATTTCAGATGGTCAGGGATTATTACCATTAGATTTTAGTCTACAATTTTTACATGATACATTGTTTCTCTCTTACTATTTGCAGTTCCAAATTATGAATTGTATAATTGAAGACTAATGGGGGAGCACCTTTTTCTTTTTTAAATTCAGAGGCAAAAAAATTACAAATTAATTTCACATGAGACTGCTGAGAAATATTTGTTTAATTTTTACAGGTGGAAATGAACACACATGACTCATATTATTATTATTCTAATCTTTTCAAGTTTTCACACCACAGAAGTCTAAATGATGATGATGGCAATGACAAATGGTATATGTAAAAACCAGAAAAGGAGACCCATAGAATTCTCTGAGATTTTGAGAGAAAAACAGAATACCCAATCCTATCCAGAAGTCCAGACCTCATGTTAATCATCTAATGGATTTTGCTGTTACAGTAGACCACAGAGTGAAAATAAAAGAAAATGAAAAGGTAGACAAATACTTGGACCTTGCCAGAGAGCTGAAAAAGCTGTGGAACATGAAGGTAATGATGATATCAATTGTAGCTGGCATACTTGGAAAAGTCCCCAATGGCTTGAAAAGGAAACTTGAGGAATTGGAGATCAGAGGAAGAATCAAGACCACCCAGACAACAGCATTGTTAAGATAAGCTTGAATACTTAGAATAGCCTTGGAGACTTGCTGTTACTAAGACTCCAGTGAAAGATCACCAGTTAAAACAGGTGTGAAAAACTCATAAAGAGGGAAATAATGATAATAATAATAACAGATCACCTTATCCCAACCAGAAGACAAGACCTAGTATTGATTAATAAGATAAAGAGAACTTGTCAATTATTTGATTTTGCAGTCCCAGCAGATCACATGGTGAAGATGAAAGAAAATGAAAAGATAGACAAATATCTGAACCTTGCCAGAGAATTGAAAAAACTGTGGAATATGAGGGTGATAGTGATATCAATTGTAGTTGATGCCATTTGAACGGTTCCCAAGAGTTTAGACAATAGACTAAAAGAGTTGGAAATCAGAGGAAGAATAGAGACCATCCAGACAACAGCATTGTTGAGATTGGCTAGAATACTTAGTGAACCAGTAAATACTGGAGTGAACCATTGTCTAAGGTGGGTGTGAAAAATTTATGGAGTGAAATAATAATAATGATAATAATAATAATAAAGGCTCTCCACCCTAGAGACGATAGAGATAAATTATATGTGTCAAGAAAGGAAGGGGAAAGAGGTCTTGCCAACATAGAGGACTGCGTAGAAACCACAATCCAACAACTCGAAGACTACACAAGAAAGAGCAAAGACAGATTACTTATGGCGGCCAACAATAGTAGATGTGACATATGGACAAACAGAAAAACAACAAAGTTTAGAAAACAAAATGGGAAGAAAAACAATTATATGGACACTTCAAACTACAATTGAAGAGGTTGCACATAAGAAGACTTGGACATGGTTAAGAAAAGGAAACCTCAAAAGAGAAACTGAATCACTAATAATTGCTGTACAAAATAATGCCATAAGGACAAACTATAACAAAGCGAAAATTGATAAGACCCAACAAAATGTAGACTATGCGGTAATAGAGATGAAACTGTAAACCATGTACTCTGCGAATGTAGCAAACTAGCACAACGGGAATACAAAACTAGACACGACTGGGTTGGGAAGGTGATCCACTGGGAATTATGCAAAAAATTAAATTTTGACCATACAACAAAATGGTATGTGCATAAACCGGAATCTGTTCTTGAGAATGAAACACAAAATTCTCTGGGACTTTGAAATAAAAACAGATCACCTTATCCCAGCAAGAAGACCAGACCTAGTGTTGATTAACAAAAAAGAAAGAACTTGTCAACTGGTGGATTTTGCAGTTCCAGCAGATCACAGGGTGAAGCTGAAGGAAAATGAAAAAATGGACAAATACTTGGACCTTGCCAGAGAACTGAAAAAGTTATGGAATATGAAAGGCAAAGTGATACCAATTGTAGTTGGTGCACTTGGAACGGTCCCAAAGGGATTGGAAAATCTGGACATCAGAGGAAAGATTGCGCCCATACAGAATACTGCAATCTGCTAGAATACTTAGTCCTGGAGTCTTGCTGTCACTCAGACTCCAGTGAAAGACCATCAGCTAACGCTGACATGAAAACTCAAAAGGAGTGAATGATAATAATAATAATACGAAGAAAAAGATTTATCATATATCAGAAAATGGAAATAGGATCAGTAATACATTATGATTTGACATTCAAATCTTCAATTAGTGTTTGAAAATTACAATAGAAGAACATTTTCTCCTTTCTGTGATATTATAGAAAGGCAAATTGAAGGTAATTATATTTCAGAAATAATATTTTTATCACTTATATAACATTTTTCAGGCTTTAAAATATATTTATAAATATATTTAAAAAAAAATTATATCATGAACAATGCTTTATCTGGCACAAGGTTAAAAAGATGAAATTCAAATGCCTTGTATCCCCAAGTGGCAATCAGAATTATCACAATTATTATCTGGTTATACTTGTTTTTGATGGGAACAATTTTTTAGGATTTACAACCTCTGTCCCATAATAGTCGGTACATTTGCATATGAATTTCATATATTAATTGTAACAATTGCTATGAGAAAGAGGTGCAAATGTTTATTGTTAATTCTGCAATCTTTGATAATTATTTTTCAAGAACATCAAAATGTATGGAGGAAATTATTATGTTATATTTCAAAGAGAGAATTTTACATGATGATAATCAAAGAAATGGAACAGGTACTGTAAGCAACCAGAGTTGTTTGCTAATCAAAAATGACTTAATTAAATGACTTGAAGACGGTTGATATGCTATAAAACACAACAACCAAACAACCAAGCAAAGTTAAGCAGTGATGAGCCAGTTCAATACATTCAACAACATTTATGATTCATTTCAGAATTAAACTTTTATCATAGTTGCCCTCCTGCAACAATATTAAGCTACATTTTTTTTTACAAACTTGTTGCACATACTTTGCTTAATTCCCACTAAACTTGTAATACACCCACTGAATTATTGTTGCAGTAAGCAACCCGAGTCCTTTGTTCATCAAAATGACTTGATTCAGCATTAAATAACCCAAAAAGTGATGATATGCCGTACAACCAACCAAATAGAATTTGTCTTGGTATTTAGAGACAATAATTTTCTTTTTATAAATATTATCTAAATGATTATTGAATGATTATATAAATTAATATAGTCTATATAAATGAAATAAATTAACATAATCTTTAGTATGTCAATATAACTAATAAATGAGGCATTCAGTGAGAAACAAAACTCGCTATTCAGTATTAATTGATCTGTGAGACTAGCTTGCTAACCATTACACCAGGCAAGTGGTTGGGTATATGATACAATTCCAGGGTAAATTTTGGTTGGTTGGTTGGTTGGTCGGTTGGATTTTACAGCATGTCAACCCTTGTTGGGCTATTTTATGTTGATGGGTATTCAAATTTGTTTATTTAAACTCAAGTGTACCTGGGAGTAATAGTGATGAAGGGGTACTATACACCCCCCAGAGTTCCAGAAATGGAACTTCCCCACTGGATGCAGTTTAATGTCATACCCAGGACAATAAGACCCTCATCCACTGCCTTCTAGCATATATATCAGAAAAAGTGTTGGGGGCTTGTCATAGGGCCAATAGGGTTGGGATAATCCCATATGTGCTAAGGCTTGACATGACTGATTGGAGGGGGCCCTCTCCAGCCACCCGTCTAGCCTAAGTAAGGACCAAAGTGGAGTTTTGCATGTCATGGATTGTTCAGCCACCAGGATTCTGTCCTTAAGGATCATGAGTCACCACACATGGCCAACAGGTGGGCCCCAGCAGGAATTTTATTGACTACAATATAATTTTTAATGCATGAATGTCTATATAAATGAAATATAAAATAAATTAACAGTCTTTAGGATGTCAATATAACTAATGTATAAGGCATTTAGTGAGAAATGAACTCGCTATTCAGTAGTAATGGATCTGATTGCTAATCATTATACCACAATGGGATGCCCTGACAAGTGGTTGGGTATATGATATAATTCAAAGGGAAATATCATTGACTACAATATAATTTGGAACACATGAAAATGAAAGCAGAAGGAAACAATGAGAAATCTGGATTGCATAACAAGAGAACATCTGTTTGGTTCAGTTCATAAAGTTGGTGTTGGCTGCCACTTGAGATTTGGAATATAATGTCAACGGTCAAAGCGGATTTTCACATGTAGAACAAGGAGACCATTGAACTGGGGTTCAAGATGTTATTAAAAAGAATTCAAGTCCAAATTAGTTTGATAGTTTCCTCTTGATCTTTCCTTTAAATGGAAAATTAGTTCCACTGAAATTAGTAACATTGTAACGTCGGAGGCCATTTTGAGATCTCAATTGTCTGAGCCAGCCAACCAACCAATACCAGCCCATAAATGGGATGATCAGCGTAAGCCCCTCCCACACCATTTCATTATTACAGTACTTAAGCAATCTGTGAAAATCACAAAAAACAATTATGTGGGAGGTGATCTTTAATACTGTAAGTATTGTCTGGGTGCCCTGACTTCTTTGGAATCAAACATGTTATTTCATATTCTTTTATGATAACTGAAGTATCCAGGTGAAAAGGAGGAATTCCTAACTGGTTTTATTGGTACCTTCTAATTCTTAAAATAGAAGGTTTTATAAGTGATACTTAGGCCACTTGGAGGCTGACACACACAAGCCAGATTTGTTAGTTTCTCCTTAGACCTTGCTTGGAGTGAGTCATCTTGCTATCACAGGTATCACTTATACAGGAAAGTAGAGTTCAATAAGAAGAAAACACAAAAATCTAAACTGTCATTTAACAGAACATAAAATGAAGTGTATTTAAGATGTTGGAAATATGCAAACATCCAAAAATAAATCCTGAAGACTATCAGAATGAATGAATTGTTTAAGGTTGGTTGGTTGGTTGGTGTTTAATGGTATATCAACCATTGTGGGTTAGTTAATGCCAAGTCTTTTCTCTCTCACTCTCTCATATATGTATGATTTAACTCTTTGCCTACTAAATTTCTCCCATGGCTGTACCAAATTTTCTTAGTATTTTTTACCTGTATGATTGGATATTTCAAAGTTCACTATCTATTCACCTCAGAAATCATTCTATTCAAATAGAGTCCTATTATTATTGTAATCTCAGTCCTTCTGTTCAATCATAAGGAACTAACCATCAGTTTTTGTACTTTGCTTGGGTGTGGTGGGAGAGCCACCGTGAGTGGCTTAAAGTATGCAAAGAGTTAACTTCATGTGTATAAACAAATTTGTAGATATAATTTTCATTAACTTATGTGTATCAATAAATTAGAAGAAACAATTTTGAGGCATATGTATTAATGAAAATACTGGTGGTTGACCTTCAGCCACCGCCTTCTAGCACCTTTATGATAATAAGGGTAGAGTGTTTATCATAATAACAATTTGAAGAATATGGTCGGGACAAACATATAGGTGCTTGGGCTTGACACAACCACCTGATTGATCGGATGGGGTCTTTCTGACCACCCATCTAAACCAAGTAAGGGCCAAAGTGGAGTGTTGTATCTCATGAAACCACTTAGTACCCAAGTCACAGACCGCTCAACTACCAAAATCCTGTCCTCAGGTGGCTTTATTGGGCAGTGGGGTATTACCCGTCTATGAGGTGCATTCAGTGGTGAATTGTTTTAGGAAATACTGTATATATTTCTTTTTAAATAAGAAAAAAAAGTCTCTGAAGATTCTTACCTTGCTGCCATAACTGACTTGTAAATTCTTTTCTGCTTCTGAGACATAATCTTTTTCTTCATAATACAAATGGCTTTTGAATTTGACAAGTGGCTGCAATAAAAAAAGGAAAAAAACAGACATTAGCTGGCTTTCAAAAGGAATATAGATATTATCAAAACAGATATTAATAGGTATTATTTATTAATAAATTCTACAGCAAAGAAACTGTTACCAAAAATATGAAAATATAGGAGTCTAAAAATAAGAACACTCATTGCATATATATATATATATATATATATATAGATAGATAGAGAGAGAGAGAGAGAGAGAGAGAGAGAGATAGATAGAGAGAGAGAGAGAGAGAGAGAGAGAGAGAGAGACACTTTTTTTGAAGGAAAATATAATGCTTAATTACAGTTGTAAGAGCTATATTTATTATTATTATAATAATCTATACATTTACTGGCAGATTCATTACCACTGGTTTCAAAGCATTATATGCTTATCATCAGATAAATCGCCTTGTAAATGACATCCAAATGAATATATGTTATGAATAGCATTCTTGCTTTATTTGACTGTGTGTCACCCTTGTGTGTGTGTGTGATGTTAAAATAACACTTGGAAAGATTTTCCCTTTTAAGGTGGTTGATTTTCTATTATTTTTTCAGTCCAATAGTTTAATAATAATAATAATAATAATAATATATATATATATATGGAGATTCATTTTTGGTTACAGGGGTGTGGCAATTTCATTTTTGGTTATAGAGTTTCAACACCGTAGAGTTTAGTAATAAATAATACCTAATGATATCTGTTTTTATTGTATAACATTCCGCTAGAAATAATAAAATCCTGGTATCTTTGTTTTAGAAGAAATTTACATTCTTAAAAATTGTTAGGTGTACTTATTTATAGGTGATACTCTGTTTATAAAGTTTGTTAAAAAGTGTTTACTTCTCCTCAATAGTAAAATTTGAGAAAAATCTCTATGAAATGAAGAGCTGACTTATATGCTGAGTAAAAAATGTGAACTTTTGCCATAGTAATTATTGTAGATCTTTTATATATATATATATATATATATATATATATATAAAGTATTCTATCATAACATTATAATGAAGTGCTGTATAAATCATAAACAGACAATATTTTTATTAGACACTTTGGGTTTAGCTTGATGATATTTACAGATAATATAAGTTAATGTTATAACCAAGACACCATGACTTTATAGCAGATGAAAGAAACAGTGTGTGGTGAACTATTTGTTTTACAATATAGGATTTTCACCATTTTATTGTAAACTATGTTAAACAAGCTTACTAAGCATGGGTTTTGTTATAGTAAGTATCATATAGTGAGTAAATATTTACTATAGTGGTAAGGTGGGATGAACAGGGAAGGATTTATATGACAACCTGAAGCCTAAACCTAAATTTTGAACAAAAAATCTTGAAGCCAACTTGTATGATTATTTACGGAAATAATTAAGAGTATCTCATTATCACATCAAGTTGTGCCAACAGCATGGATCTCCTTGACTCTTCCTCACCACCTGTCCCTATAAGCCACAGCTCCTGGCAGGCCCTCTACACAGCATCCAGTATATGATCAATGTAGTTTTTTGCTTGTTGATCTATACTGGTAGATCTATGTGTGGCTGCCCATAGGATAATGTCACATGAGCTTGTCCTTGCTTCTCCAACATTGTCCAGCATGTCTTGTTCGTCTTACCCAGATGGTTTTTGTGATAGGATGCAACAGGGCATAGAGCATCTCTAGGTAGTAATATCTCATCTACAGAAAGCAATGTTGATATATGCATAGAAAAGACATGGACTGCTATAGACAGATTAACGATCATATGGAAATATGATCTCTCTGATATGATAAAGTGAGAATTCTTACACACTGTAGCTGTGTCAGTGCTACTGTATGGCTGCATCACCTGGACTCTTAATAAAACACTTTGAGAAAAAGCTAGATGGGAACTATACAAGGATGCTGTGTGTGGTCTTGAACAAATCCTGGAACAGCACCACACAAAAGGCAGCTGATTGGTTAGATTTTACAGCTTGTCAACCCTTGTTGGGTTATTTTATGCCAAATATGCTATTTTTTATTCACTCTTGATGGGTATTCAAATTTTTTTCAAACTCAATTTTAAAAAATCACTTTTTTAAACTCATTTTTTCTATTTAACCCATAAATGGGATGCTATCAGATACAACCACTTTGGGTCAGGGTGGATCTTGGAGTAATAATGATGAAGAGGTAGTCCACACTCCCCAAAATTCCAGAATTGGAACTTCACTACTAGATACAATTTAATGTCATACCCAAGAGACCCTGGCGGGAGGGGGGTAACTATCTGCTACATTCACTGTATTCTAAGCCCAATTTCAAATCCTGAACAAGGCTGATTGCATTTCACATAGCGCTAATACACTTAGGAAAAGTACGCATCAAACTATTCTTCTTCCAGCTATGGGTCAATAGTAGGGCAGACTGGACTCTTTATCCTTGGTTAGGGAACCAGTCGAGGAAAAGGAAAACTGAATTCAAACCTGTTAAACTCTACTTAAAAAATTGACCTTGTGTTACATTCTACTTATGTGGAGGGGTTGGTAAATATGTAAGAAACAACTACACAAAAAATGTAAATATGAATGTAGAATGAATGCAATTCCCTAACCTCTGGATATAAAATAACCCTAGACAGTTTGATATGTCATTAAAATCAATCAGTCAATCAAATTAATAGAGATAAAGCTTTGTAGTAAATCTTTTTAGTTGCAAAAATGATGGTTTCAAAGAATTCTTGAATAACAACTGGTTTCAGGACTGATTAAATCCTTTCAAAGAAAATGCATTTCTTTTGAGGGAAAGGAGATAAGGCAATTTCTAATTTTATTACTGGAATAGATGAAAGTAGGAAGAGAATGTAGAGAAGGGTGGGGGGCATTAAATGCTAAACTCAACAGCTAAAAAAGAATGAAGATAGCAAGGTGTCTGTTGTGTGCTTAGGAACGTGCTTTAATCGAAACAGCCAGCTTGTTTGCCAGCTAAGTGGCCCCTGAGAGATTGCACAAAATACAGCTGGATCAGCAAGAATTCAGAAAATCTCGGCTGAAAACCAACATGAAAATACATCATTTAATGGCAGGATATTTGTTATCAAATAATGAATTATTTAGCAGATAAATATTTTTTTTTAATTTTTAAAAGAGATTAATTTTAATGACATGCCAACTAATCTGGGGTTATTTTATGTCAAGAGGTTAGGTAATGATGTACATTGTATGTCTACATTTACATTTTTTGTATAGTTTCTTAAGTTTTCTGCACATGGTCATATGATATCAAGTATTCCTATCTAATACAAATAATTGGCAAATATATATATATTTTTTTTTAATCGTTAGATGGGATCCTAACAGAACTGGAACCATAGCATCAAATGCAGTTTAGTGTTATACTCTGGACACACCCTTTTTTGGTGGTGGTGGTGGTCGAGTATCTTACCCCTCTGCAAGGAATGCAGACAGGGTGAATAAGCATTAAAAAGTGCTTTAAATTTTGTATTTTAACTTGTTATTTTGTAGTCGGTTTGATCTCCAGTAAGTGCCCCACTATTATGACCTTGTGCCATACTAAGCCAATAACCAAAATATATTGTCTCTACTATAGTGTAATACTTGAAAAGCTCATCCTGTTAGCAAACTGTATTATTAGTATTATGGTGTCCCATCATGGTTAGCAAGCTTGTCTTACAGATCCATTACTACTGAATAGTGAGTTCGATCATTGCTGGATGCCCTATACTTGTGACCCATGATAAACGGGTTGGCTAAATACTTACTCTATCAATGTAGCTTTGTGCCAAACTAAGACAAGTAACTATAAGGAGATATACTGCATTGTAATTGCAAAGCTTTTGTATACTCATTAATTAGTGTACTGAGTTTGACTAAGAGCTCTATTACTATGACCTTGGGCCAGACTAAATTAATCTGAGCCAATAACTAAACGATGCCCTTTTGTTTGTCTCATGTAAAATAATATTGAATAATGTTTTGTGTTTGTTTCCCTTGGAAACTAAAGGATCAAAAGTGGTCCATTTGGAAAAGTGACAACAGTAAAAATTTACACAAGATTATAAATTTGTTAAAAAAATGAATTTGATAATTATAATAAGAATAGTACAGGAAAAAGAAAGAGTTAATTTCTTGGTAATGTGAAACTTTTCATGAAAAATTTACAAAATATTTAAAAAAAAAAAAAAGCAAAGAATCTTGATTGTTTTTTGATTGTTCTTTTGTTTATTTATTTATTTTTTTCTCAATGTCTCCTTTTATTAAAACCACCTGCTTTCAACTATTTAGTTGATGGTGGTCAATCCAAAAATAAACACACACAGAGATTTTATTTATTTATTCTGCTGATGAAAATCTTTTTTTTCTTTTTTCTTCTTAAAGGTTTACTTAGAGATTACTTGGAAATTGTCTTTCTAAACATTACTTGATTATTTTGCAATTTCCAAAAGGAATGTACCAAAGTTCAGACACTTAAAATATGTCTTAAATTGTAGAGTAGAAGACTGAAGTCTAAATAACCTAAGGTCTCATTCCTAGAATCAGGATGCTTACTCTCTTGACCTAAAAAGTGACTAAAAGAAAAACTGATGCTGCTGAATATTTTAATCCATGTTTATGGTATTTATTCTTGTATTATGTGATACTCTATTTTCATATGTAAAAAGCATTAAAAATTTATTTTCATACACACTGTGATTTTGGAGATAATGTGATCTATTTTTATATGTAAAAAGTATTAACATTTATTTTCACACACACTGTGATCTTGGATATAATGTGATCCCCTATTTCTAAATGCAAAAAGCATTAAAATATTTTCCCCCCTCCCTCCACATAGTGTGATCATGAGGATAATGTGATCTCCTATTTTTATATGTAAAAAGCATTAAAATTTATTTTCATACACAGTGTAGTAGGTTATTTCAGTTATAAAATGTCCATTTTGATTTTTGAATCTGATACAATACAACATTTTTATCAATTTATACAAATAAACACAATGCATATGTATCAACTAAAGCAAAGCTACAACTGGAAGAAAAAAAAAATTAATATGAGATTCATAAAATATAATCATTCTATCTATTAAATAAAACACTAAACCACTTTTTTTTTCTTTTAGTAAATACTATAAAGAAGGTAGAAAAGCAGAAATGTGTAAACTCTGTTTTTATACTGTTTAATACAAGTTGTTCTGGCACCTTCTGTTTGTCTATCTGTTCATGTCAAGTAGTTAAATCAAAATGAAAGATAAAGAAATTAAACAGAAGGTATCATCAGTAGAACAATTCATATAATTACACTCATCCTTCACAAAATACCAGCTGGTCATCTCTCATTAAAACCAATTTAAACACTGTCAGTTTATAATTATCTCCTAAAGATTTTATTTAAGATTACAAAAATGATCAGCAATTATTGAGTGTTGCCAGTGTTTTTCTTGTTTGATAACAAAAAAGATAACAAGCTGCACATCTGGAAATAACAAAAGAAAGAACAAGAAGTGTTTACTCAAGATATTTATCTATTCTTTCAATCATCATATTAGAAAGAAAACTTTCTTAGTTTCAGACTCTCTTAAACATTGGATTGTGCTGCTTTAGCAAACCATTAAGACTGAATTTGGACCATGCAAAATATTCTAGAATTAAAGCCGTAAGGAAAACTTGGGGTACTAATGCAGAATAGCACGCAAGAGATAATATCATTAGATTATGTATAAATAGCATTACATTTAATTACATTTCACAGAAATACCCGAAACATTTGAGATGTTAGGGTTAGTTTTAGGGTCAGTATTAGGCTACTTTGGGAGTTTCCATTATCTAATACTATTTATACATAAAATGCGATTCTAATGATATTATCCCTAGCATGCTATTCTGCATTTGTAGCAAACTTGGCTTAGCTCAACAAGTACATAGAGAAATTATGGTTGTGTAACCAATAAGAATTTGCTTAACTCTTGTTGACTGCTCCAGAAATGCAACCTTGTGCAATTTGAATTAATTTATTTTTACTCAGAATATTTGCTGTATCCAAATATTATAATAGTTTAATTCTGACAGCAATACTGATTTTAATTCCTGACCACTAACAATCACTTTACTTTTTATTTTATAGGACAGTATTAAATGTTTGTGCATACCATTTGTTTACATGTTTAAAAGCAAGTGGTTTATACAATATCCAATGTCACTATTCCTACTCTGTTGTATCTGTTTTTACATTCCCTTTTTAACTCAGATTGCTACATCCTCTTATCTTGTAATTTATAGTAGATATTTACCAAACCTATTTGCCATGGGTAGGATATGACATAAGGTCACAACTATGGGGTATCCATCTTATGGTTTCTTTCTTTTTTCTACAAATATTTGCTAGGATTTTTTTTTTTTTTTTGTATTTAGCCTATTTTTTTTTCTTTGACAATTCTTGTGTTTCAGCATTTGCACTGCATTTCCATGATAAGATTTCTTCATTTTCCTTTATATATGTTCTTTGCATAACCATATCTATGACTTTTTATCTGTGATAGTTTCTCTGCCAAGTTTTTACATCTTCTGTTTTCTTTGTTTTCTCTTCTTTCCTTTGATATCTTTTCATCATTTGCTTTAATGTTACAAGTGGTTATCCTGACCAGCTCTCTGCTTTATTGAAAGTAATTTGAAAATCCTATTTTAGTTCTTTCAACACAATCTTTGATACTGAAAATTGCCTTCCATCTTCTCTTATATACAGCATTAGCATTAGCTCTTTTTTCAGTGTTTTTTCAGTGTTATTAATTTTTCTCAACTAATTAATCAATCTCTCTCTTGCACAACCAAGAAAATAACACATCACTCAATAAATCACGGGCCTAACTAAAAAAAAACACAACTTTTAGGCAAAATTCGACTTTATTCATCAACATACTCTCCTTCGAGGGTGATACACTGATTCCAACACTTCTCTAACAATTGATGCCTTTTTTGTATAACGATTTGTCTTTGGCCTCAAAATACGCATTAGTTTTCTGATATCACTTCTTCATTGGAGCCAAATCTCTTTCCCTGGAGCATTCATTTGAGGTCTGCAAACAGCCAGTGATCTGGAGAATAAGGTAGGTGCGAAAGCAATTCGAAATGTAATTCATGTAGTTTTGCCATCATTGCAATCGATTTGTAACACAGTGCATTGTCTTGGTAAAAGAGCACTTTTTTCTTCTTCATTTGTGGCTGTTTCTGGCGATTTCTTCCTTCAAACGCACCAATAATGCTATATAATATTCGCTATTGATGGTTCTTCCTTTCTCAAGGTAATCAATGAACATCCCAAAGTACGGGGCCAAAACCTTGCCTGCTATTGTTTGCATCTTTGGTCAATTTGAACAGCTTTCACCTGTTGCTATCCATTCAGCTGACTGCAGATTTCACTCTGGAGTGAAATGGTGGATTCAACTTTCATCCATTGTCACATATTTACACAAAAACTACTTTTTGTTGCATTGAAACAGTTGCAAACAATGCTCTGAATCGTTGATGTGTTGTTTTTTGGGGGTTTTTATGATTGACTGTGAGCAAACATGGCACCCACTTTGAATACAGCTTTATCATTGACAAATGTTCATACAAAATGATGAATACACTGCCTTCTGATATCTTCAACTCCTCTGCTATCCCAAGCTGCTTCAATTTATAATTGGCTAAAATGAGTTTGTGGAGTTTTTTGGTGTTTTCCGTAGCAACTACCAAATTTGCGCAATCTAAGCATTCAGCATCATTTGTGTGTGTCTGTACAACCATGTTTAAAGTCAGTATACCACCTCTTAACCATTGTTTCTGATGGAGCAGTGTTTGAATAACACTTATCAAGCCTTTCATTCCTTTGTTCGAACAGTATTTTTTCCCATCAGAAAGCAATGCTTTATGAACACACGAAATTCAGATTTTTCCAATGTTTTGAAAATTTGCAACAGTAGCTTCACTAAAATAACTGTAATTTGTAAACTAATAATCCGATTGGGCTCAAATTGTGACATGTGCCATTATATTAATTTTTTTTATTAGTGGCACCATCTATATGTCAGGCTAGGGACTTATTGAGTGATGTGTTATTGTAAAGTTTCTAAGGATTTTATTAGAGTGCAAGTGGTGCAGCCATACAGTAGCATTGACATGGCTAGAGATTGGAAGAATTTTGTCTTATTTCATCAGAGAGATCTGATTTCAATATGATTGATAACCTGTCTATCCATGCCTTTCCAGAAGCTTACCATCAAGTGTGTCTCATCTTGTTTAAAACACATGAACCTTGTTTTATCTGAGTTCACATAGAGACCAGTGTCTCTTGCTACCTTTCTGGCTATGCAGCAGTGATTCGGCTTGAGCAAGTGTATTTGCGAGAAGCACTAGATCATCTGTGTAGTCCACATCTGTAATAGTCTCTGTAGGATATCGCTAGCTTCTTACCTTTTTTTTTTTTTTTAGCATGAAGCCTTTTCTTTTATTAGATCTAATGACATTTTAGTCTAGGCATTTATGATATAAATTGTACTAATGCATCTCTTTGTAGGACTCTAGAGACAATGTTAAAGAAATCTGTGAAACCATCAGAGAATGAACCATTGCATTTGTGTCTTTCAGAGAATCATTATAGCAATAACAGTTTCTTTGATACTGGAAATGTAATGCTTAATTTCATCTTTTTAGTTAAATTCAAGAGTGTATTCTTAAATTGTACTGGGCATATCACCAAACAAAACTATTTACTATTGCTAATGTATCATGAAATGTTCATATTAATAAGAACATATTGTAACAGTAATACAAATCTTAGATTGTTGATAGGTTGGATTTTATAGCATGTCACCATTGTTGGGTTATTTCATGCCAAAGACATTGTTATTCTTTTGTGATGGGCATTGAACTTTTTTTTAAACTCATTTTTTTCTCTATTTAATCCATAAATGGGACTTAGCATATACAACCAGGGATTAATGGCAAATAAAGGGGTACTCCACATCCCAGAGCTCCAGAATTGGAACTTCACCACTAATGTAGTTTAATGTTTACCAGGAAACAAATCTTTGAGTATACATAAATATTAATTATTGTTTTGATTAAACTCTAATCAAGCAAAGTTATTCTTTATCTGCAATAAAAAATACATAAGAACTTTGTAAAAGATGACTATTTTATGCTTTTATATAAAATAAACTGTTGTAAAAAAAGAAAATGATGTTTGGCACATTGTATCTTAAAGTGTCATAAATCTGAAATTCAAGATAATCACTATAGGTGGCCTCATGAATTATTACACTATATTTCTAACAGATTTTCTTATGGATATTTACATGAGAGACTTTTTAGCTTAATACTATAATCTAATATTTCTTTAGCTCTCCAAGATAAGAGTTGGAACTCTCTACACATATTAAGATGAGTAATTTTCTGATAGTTGGAATATTAACTATTTGTTCTGGGGATGGAGATCATAAACATGACTGGTTTGACCCTGAGATGATAATTTGAAATTGAAAGAAATAAATCTTTATTTGTAACAGAACTGAATAGACATATGTGACATCTTAAAATACCTGGGAATAGTATTACTGTTTCTAGTACAATCTATAATCAAATACAATAATGTAATCAAACTCAGCAAATCCTTCCTTTGTGTTTGGTGTGCTGAGAAAGACAGTATTTCTTCTACCATATTACTAATAGAATTTTCAAATACTTAGTTTACAAAATTAAGTAAAATTAAACAAATTATTCATTCTTTTATAATTTGAAAATGAAAAGGTTTTCATGGAAGAATAAAACAAGACTGGAAACTTTATCAGTTGAAAGTTAACAAAAATTATGTAAAATTCAAAAGTCTATGCAAGATACAGGAGAGTAATTTTAAATAAAAACATAACATCTTTGGGGTAAAACCTAAAATACCAATTTAATCATCATCATCATCATCATCATGTCATACTGACAGCATGGATATCTATGACTCTCTCTCACCAACCATCCCTATCAGTCATCACCCATGGCAGGTGCTTTGCACAGTATCCAAAATCTGCACAGAGCTGATTGATATAGGTTTTTGCTGGTTGGCCTACACTAGTATCCATGTATAGGTGTACACAGGAGAATGTCACTTATAAGTTTGTCCTTGTTTTTCCAGCACTGTTCAGCATGTCTTCTTGGCCTTATTTGGACAGTTTGTATGATAAGAGTCAAGTGGCCACACAGTTGCTTTCTTGTGAGGTGCTGCTTCCAAGATTTGTTCAATACAGACACAGCTTTCTTGTGTCGTTCCATCTAGCCTTTTCTCTAAGGTGTTTGTGCAGCCATACAGTAGCACTGACATGGTTACAGCTGGAGATTCTCGCTTTAACATTCAGAGAGATCAGATTTCCACACTGATTGAAATATCAGTCTATGCCTTTCCTATGCGTATATTGACATGTTTTCTGTAGATGAGATATTACTACCTAGGTATGTAAACTGATCTCAATTTCAGAGGCTTATCTCCAATTCACATAGAGGCCAATGCTCTTGCTGCTTCTCTAGCCTATGCAGCAGTGATTTAAACATAACCAGAAATCAAAAGCAACAAAGAATAGTAATCCTATCTATACTATATACAGGACAGTTGGTGTGTATGTATGGTCTGTCCGGATGAACTATGAAAATAAAACAATTAACGACAAAGTAAAATATATTATCACTAAATATCACTGGTTCTTGCTTTTTGTGTAAAAAATATGAAGATTTGATTTTATATTTGAGAGTATTTAAAATTAAAAATATACATAGAAATAGCATTGAAATTCTACTTAAAAATGTCCAGTATTGTAAATCTCAAAGTAATCAATAACAACAGGGTCCCCTTATCTACTAGGTGTTGCTGGGTAGCCATTTCTAATTGAAAATAAATTTTAAAGCAAAATGTGAAACTCTTATTTTTGTCTTAACTTCCTATGTCTGGTTAAACTTGATTCTTTTCTCAATCTCACAAAGTTAACTGTATCCTGTTATCAATTAGCTTTATTGAAAGATATGAATCAGTCCAATATACATCTATTAATATAAGATTCGGTCTCCATTTCTCTGTAACTGAAACTACATCGCTGCTTACCTCACAATACAGAAATTGTCAATACATAAAATAAAGAACAACCTGTAATCAGTTTTAAAAATTATTTTTCTCTCACCCTTTTTCAGTAACAAGAGGTTAACTAAAAAGTTTACAAATAAATAAATACCTATGATTATGCGTAAAATATTCAAAACAATTATTAATTAATAATCAATAGATGCACACAATATTTATTTGAGATGACAGGACTAAGTTTCGCATTTCAATTTGTTTTTTTTTATTCCTTTAATAAATTTGATGATCTTAGTTATGATACTAACTCTCTGCATGTTTACCCCCCCCCCCCAGGAAATATTTTTCAAAAATTTATTTACACACCCAGAGGGCGTTTTTCTTCTAGTTGCAGTAATTAAAGATATTCCCACCAACATACTAAGTGATATGCTATAGGACAATCAGCATAAATTTAATACAACATCAAATGAAATCATGCAAGACTTTAGATATGAAAATGTCAGAAACTTTGAAACAATACAAAATATAAGGACATGCCATATCACTGAAGGTTTATGCATTCCTACAAATTTATTAATACCAAAAATTGTTGCATTTGAAAATGAAATTCAAATCCTTTTTTCTTTTTTTTTTCACCCAGAGAAATTCTTAAACCAGTTTTATACGAGACTTGATAAGAATGTTAACAGTGGCCAAGAAATTATTACTGGTAACACAAAATTAAATCCAGATAAAAAATTTTTTTAAATTGACATAGTTAATATTCTATCTTTTCACTTGTGCAAAGGAATTGAGCAGTACAAATGACAACAAAGAAGTATAAACAATTAAATAAATACAAGAGACTTTGAATGTAAGTACAGTGTAAAGTGAGGTGTTATTAAATTTAAATACAGTAAACTGGAAAGTTTGAATATTACCAACAATCGATACATGGTGCCAGGGGCGTTTCAAGGTTATGTTGCTAGGCCGGTTGCCAAACTATATATATATCATATATATAGTGAAGTTAAAAGTTGCGAGTGGCCTATTGTTGGTATCGCTGACAGTGAGGGCCGTTTCCCCTTTTAGCTAGGCTAGACCAGTGAGATTGTTTTTTTTGGAGGTAGAGCACATACCTTCCATCAGCTCCACACTTTGCCATACAGATCAGATTACCCTATATGTGCTACTCATGCGTTGAGTTAGTGGGAGCCAGTATTGACCCCTGAACTTGCGATTCCTAGACAGGTGCTCTACCAACTGAGCTAACTGGCCTAATATATATATACTATATATACCATCCACCACACACACGGTGTCTTAATCGTTCTTAGTAACTTATTTCCTCAATATTTAGCCCTCTGTTGAGCGAGGAATGAAACTAGTCTGCTAGCTCACTTGTTTCTATATTTTTTTCTCTTCCGCCATTTTTTTCTTGCTTTTATCTCCTTTTAATCACAGATGAACAAAATATTCGGTGTCTTTTTAGCATTTAATAGATAGATAGATAGAATTAGATGGCATGCACCCGCAGCCAATTAATAAAAAAGCATTTGTTTCAACTGAAATTTAGCCTCTAATTTTCCAAGAAAAAAAAAAGAAAAAAAGCAGAGATGAATTTTCACACTCCTAATAAATTTTGGTTCAAGTCAGACTATAAAAAAATGCAACACTGGAAAATATAAGATGAGAAAAGTAAAGAGTAGACCATGATTTTACATAAGACAAATGAACCCATTAAAATGAATAGTCACAGGCTTAGAAAGGCATCTAAGTCTAATAAATTAAATATCCCTCAGTGGTCAGTGGTAGAGAAGGAAATGAAACAAAAATCTGACTGTACTGGCCAAAAACTGGTTTAAGTGTGTTAAGGGTGTGACTTGTACTTTGAGATAAAGACTGCAAAGTAGAGAAACTATCAGTTGTTGATTATGATGCTTTAAGATTAAAGTAGAGGAAAACTCAATCACTAGCAGAGGAAAGACTTTCACCAGAAATGAGATCATCACATAAGAAGCTAAGCAAGACAAACAAAAACATACAGGAGCTCCAAAGGTATCCATGAACTATCAGCTTATTAAAGAATGCAAAATTTTGTTTTTTTGATACACCCTAATAGGATTTCAGGCACCACTATGTTAATGGTTAGCAAGCTAGTCATGAGATCATTACTACTGGAATAGTGCATTCAATCCTCATGGATGTCCCATACTTGTGACCTTGTGTCATTCTACCTGTGGCAAACGATTAGGTAAATACCTACACTATAAATATTCACAATTTGTCAAAATATTACAGGGCTTATTCAATAACTAAGGTGAATTTTGCTGATAGGAAGCACTGGTTACACTTGCATCTTTTTTTCAAGGAAATCATAGTGATGAGTCCTTTTATGTCTCAGAAGACATAAACATGACTTTCTTTTACTGACTTGCAAGTCCAGATATTTTATTTACTAGAGAATCAGTTTGCTTCCACTCAATGGCCTTTTCAACTCAGGTTTGTAGTGGCAAACACATGCTTAACCCATTGCTAAACAATTTTTTTTTTAAAATCCTAAACATGCTTTCCATACACATATTTTCTATAAATTCAAATGGTCTACACTTCTCAGCACAAAAATTAGAACGCTCGTTCAATGTAGCTGTATTCTGAGTTCGCAATCATTTTTGAATAGCCCCAAAAAATATTCTTTGTGAGATTAAATAATAAAATAGTTCTGCTACCAATCAATTCCAACAATGCAAAAATATTCTGGAAAAGAAAGGTACCTGCCCCCCCCCTTCCCCTTTGTATTGAATGACTCTTCATAGATATAATAACTGAAATGACAAGTAACCTAGGAGGACCTGTGGATATATCACACAGTATGATAATCTAATCATTATGTTCTACTATATTACTTCTAAGAGCTATTGCCAAAATAGTTCAATATGTAAAAATTATCATAATCTTGATTTAACTCTCACTCTTTTTTCTTCTTCCTTTCCTTCTTTCATTATGTTTGATTGAACAGATTAGTGTTATGCCACACACTCACCCCCTTTCTATATTTTTCTCTACTCTTTCTTTTTTTTCCTTAATATCTTTTTCTGTGTAGCATGTCCCTTTTCTCTTTCTAATAAAAATGGAATGTTGCATTATTTAGCTGAGATGACGGACACTCATAGAAAATAAAGTTTGGAGGATAAGCTACATCAAATATCAGGCTTTAGATTTTTGCATTTCATCCTGGATGATTTGGACGGTCTCATTCTTAACCAGAGGGTTTCCAATAAGGAACACGAGTATTAATTATAGATGGTAGGATTTAATTAACTTGGATTAACCATTCCTAATGTATTATAAAATCTTTACCATCCTGAAATATCTCAGACTCACAAAATGAGTATGCTTTACATGATAATATGGCCATTTAACTTGTACCAAACCCAAAAAGTTTTTTTTCTTCTGCACATTTTTACATCCTCAAGAAAAGTATGTATATGATAAAATCAGCTATAGGTTTTTTTTCTTCTATTTAACTCTTACTTGATTTTACCAAATTCAGACGGTGAAAAGTAGCCCTATGAGGTTGTTAACAGCTCCTCTATGCTTTCAACAAAATTTTATAAGTTTAGTAAACATCAAATCAGGTTTCTCAATGAGGGCCCTGAGGGCTTTATTGTTGCCGGGGGGGGGGATACAAAGAAATTGCATGTGGCTGGAAGGGGTCTCGGCCAATTAAAAGGTGGAGAAACAACTAATTTCATCTTTCACTACTTAAAAATTGTTATTAAGCTAGAGGGCTGTTAACAACTCATAGCGCTATCTTTTCACCTCTGATTTGGTAAATCACCCAGTAAGAGTTAATAGGAAGAAAAACCTCTATGCTTATTTTATTATTACATACTTTTTGAGGATGTAAAATGTTTGCAGAAGACAAAAAACTTTTCTTGGGTGTTTGTACATAAATGGCCGTATTCATTAATAGATAGAAAACATATACATTTATGTGAAGTAATGAGATATATTAGATGGATTAAAAGATTTTAATATATACAATATAGAATGGAGATTATCAGTTAAATAATAACATAAATTAATATATTAAAATACTACCGTAAGATATCCTAAATATGAGACACCTTGGTAATAGAAATAGAGACCAGATACACATATACAGAGATGAATGACATATATAAATCAACTGATTTATTAGAAATGATAGATATATAAATATTTATTATGAGATAAAGAAATATATCAGAAAAAAAAAATAGCAACATATCCCATTAACATTGAAGAAGAAATAGAAATACACCAGAAAAAAAAAATATAAGAAGGAAAAAGAGAGAAAAAAGAAAACGATAGAAAGGGGGTGAGTGTTGTGGGCAAACACTAATCTGTTTCGAATCCAAAACATAATGAAAAGAAGGAAGGAAGAAGAAAAGCAGACGTGAGGAGTTAAATAAGAGTTATGATACATTTTAACATATTGAACTATTTTAGCAATAGCTCTAAGTTAAATAGTATGAACATAATGATCTAGATTATACATACTGTGATATATCACAGGTCACCTAGTTACTTGTCATTTAGTTGATTAATATCTATGAAGATCATTCAATAAATACAGGGAAGGGGGGGGGGCAGACTTCTTTTTGCAGAAATATTTTTTGCATTGTTTGGAATTGATTGTAGCAGAAATTATTTTTTATCATCACAAAATATTTGTATTTGGCGGCTATTCAAAATAAGATGCGATCAGAACACTACATTGTGAACGAGGTCTGGTTATTAATGTTTGTGTGCTGCAGAAAGTGTAGACCCATTTGAAATTTATAGAAGAATATGTGTATGGAAAAGGCATGTTTTAGGATTTAAAAGAAAAAAAATGTTACAAATGGGCTTAGATGGTTTGCCAACAATGAGTTAGAAAGGCATGAGTGGAAGCAAACTGTTCTCTACGTAAGTAAAAGTTTCTTTCTGGACTCTGCAAGTCAGTAGAAGTCATGTTAATATAGTCATTCTTGGACATGAAATGGACTCATCACTATTGATTTCCTTGAAAAGATGCAAGTGTAAACAGTGCTTCCTATCAGCAAAATTCACCTATTTATTTGAATAAGCCTGATTATTTGACCATTGTGATATTATTAGTGTAGGGTACATTACCAATCCGTTTTTCCACAGGTAGAATGTGAAACAGGTACAAGTATTGGAATCAGTGAGGATTGAATGCACTATTCAGTAGTAATGAGATCTGCATGACCTTGCTAACCATTTATTACCATAGTGGGGTGCATGAATCCTATTAGGTGTGAGCAAAAAAACAAAATTTGATTTCTATTAACATAAGCTGATAGTTCATGGAATACCCTTTTGGGAGTCCAGTATGTTTTTGTTTGTTTTTGTTTAGGCTTCTGTGATGATCTCATTTCTGGTGAAAGTTTCCCTGCTAGTGATTGAGTTTTCTCTACTTTAAATCTTAAAGCATTATAATCAACAACTTGATAGTTTCTTACTTGCAGTCTTTTATCTCAAAGTACAAGTCACTACCCTTAAACACACTTAAACCAGTTTTGGCCAGTACAGTCAGATTTTGTTTCATTTCCTTCCCTCTACCACTGACCACTGAGGATAGTTTTCTTTATGTAGACTTAGATGCTCCTTTCTAAGCCTTGTTGACCAGTTATTCATTTTAATTGGGTTCATTGTCTTATGGTAAATATGGTGCTACTCTTTACTTTTCCATCTTATATTTTCCCAGTGTTGCACTTTTTATAGCTGACTTGACCAAAATTTATTAGGAGTGTGAAATTTCATCTCGCTTTTTTTTTCTTTTTTTTTTCTTTGGAAAATTAGAGGCTAAATTTACAGGTTGAAAACCAATGCTTTTATATTATTGGGTGACGGATGTGATGCATCTACTTCTATCTACCTATCTATTAAGGCTAAAAGACACCGCCGATATTTTGTTCATTGTTCATTAAAAGGAGAATAAAAGCAAGAAAAAACTGGCGGGGAAGAGAAAAAATATAGAAACAAGTGAGCTAGCAGGACTAGTTTCATTCTCGCTCAACAGCCGTAAATATTGAGGAGAATAAAGTTAACTAAAGAACCGATTAAGACACCGTGTGTGCTGTGTGTGTGTATGTATATATATTATATATATAGGGCAGTTTAGCTCAGTTGGTAGAGGCACCTGTCTAGGAATCGCAAGGTTTCGGGGTCCCAATACTGGTCCCACCGAACTCAACGCATGAGTAGCACATATAGGGGTAATCTGATCTGTATGGCAGTGTGGAGCTGATGGAAGGTTTGGTGCTCTACCTCAGCAAAAACAATCTCACTGGTCTAGCGCTAGCTAAAGGGGTAAACTCACTCATGTCCAGCTGATACCAACCAATAGGCCACTCCGCAACTTTACTTCACTTATTATATAATATATATAGTTTGAAACCTGCCTAGCAACATAATCCTAAATCACCTGGCACCATGTTATCGATTGTTGGTTTATCAAAACTTTCCAGTTTACTTGTATTTATTTTAATAACACCTCAATTTTCACTGTACTTACTATCTCGAGTCTTGTATTATTTAATTGTTTTATATTCTTTTTGTTGTCATTTGTCTACTGCTCAATTCCTTTGCACAGTGAAAAGATAGATATTACTTATGTCATTTAAAAAAAATTTTTTATTCTGGATTTAATTTTGTGTTACAGTATGAATTTTCTTGGCCACTGGTAACATCTTTTATCAAGTCTCGTATAAAACTGGTTTTAGAATTTCTCTGGGGTGAAAAAAGAAAAAAAGGATTGAATTTCTTTCAAATGCAACCTTTTTGGGATATATACAATTTGTAGGATTGCTATACCTTTCAGTGATATGTGCTTTCCTTGATCTTTTTGTTTTTTTTTTCAAAGTTTTGACATTTTCAATTTTCTAAAGTCTTGCCTGAGTTTCATTTTGATTTGGTATTAAATTTATGCTGATGTCATAGCATATCTCACTTAGTTTTTGGTGGGGAATATCTTTTTACTGCCACTAGAAGAAACGCCCTTGGGGGTGGTGTAAAATAATTTTTTGAAAATATTCCCCTGGGGGGGGGGGTAAACATGTCGGAGTGTATCATACTAAGATCATAAATTGAGTTAAGGAATATTAAAAAAAAACAATTGAAAGAAACTTAGTCCTGTCCATCTCAAAAAAAATATTGTGTGCATCTCATTGATTATTACATTAATATTGTTTTGAATATTTTACGCTGACATCTAGGTATTTATTTATTTGTAAACTTTTTAGTTAACCTCTTGTTACTGAAAAAGGGTGAGAGTAAAAATATTTTTAAAACTGATTACAGAGGTTGTCTTTATTTTATGTATGACAATTTTCGTGTATTGTGAGGTAGCAGCGATGTAGTTTCAGTTACAGAGAGAATGGAGACCGAATCTCTTATTAATAGATGTATCATTGGACTGATTCAATATCTTTCAATAAAGCTAATTGATACAGGATACAGTTAACTTTTGAGATTGAGAAAAGAAATCAGTTTACTCCGACATAGGATAGTTTTAAGCACAAATAAGAGTTCACATTTGTGCTTTAAAATTTATTTTTCAATTAGAAATGGCTACCAGCCAACCTAGGTAGAAAAGGGACCCTGTTGTATTGATTTACTTTTGAGATTTACAAATACTGGACATTTTAAGTAGAATGTTCATGCTATTTCTATGTATATTTAATTTTTAAATATCTTCAAATATAAATCAAATCTTCATATTTTTACACAAAAAGCAAGAACCAGTGATATTTAGTGTATATATATAATTTACTTTTGTCGCGTTAATTGTTTTAATTTCATTGTTCATCCGGAACATACATAATACACACCACTGTCCCTTAATATGGTTAGATAGATACTATTCTTTGTGTTCTTTGATTTCTCGATGGTTATGTTTAAATCACTGCTGCATGGCTAAGAGAGGCAGCAAGAGGCATTGGCCTCTATGTGAATTCGGATGATAAGCTCTGAATTAGATCAAGTTTATACCTAGGTAGTAATATCTCATCTACAGAAACAATGTCAATATACGAATAGGAAAGGCATAGACTGATATTTCAATCATTGGTACGGAATCTGATCTCGCTGATATGTTAAGCGAGATTCTTCCAAGCTGTAGCCATGTCAGTGCTACTGTATGGCTGCACTAAACACTTGAGAAAAGGCTAGATCGGGAACGACACAAGAAGCTGTGTGCTGTAGTAACAAATTCTTGGAAGCAGCACTCACAAGCAAGCAACTGTGGTCGGCCACTTGACTACTTATCATACACAACTGTCCAAATAAGGCCAGAAAGACATGCTGAACAGTGCTGGAAAAACAAGGACCAAAACTTATAAGTGACATTCTCCTGTGTCACCCTTATACATGGACTAGTGTGGCCAACCAGCAAAAACCTTATCAATCAGCTCTGTGCAGATTTGGATACTGTGCAAGCACCTGCATGGGTGATGACTGATAGGGATGTTGGTGAAGAGAGTCATAGTACCATGCTGTCAGTATGCTGATGATGATGATGATTCATGAATTAATTCGATTTATTTTGGTTTTACCCAAGATGTTATGTTTTTATTTAAATTCTTCCTGTATCTTGCATAGACTTTTGAATTTTACATAATTTTTGTTACTTTCCTGATAAAAAGTTTCCAGTCTTTGTTTTTTCTTCCATGAAAACCTTTCATTTTCAAATTATAAAAGAATGAATAATTTGTTTAATTTTTACTAATTTTTGTAAACTAAGTATTGAAATTCTATTGTAGATATGGTTAGAGAATGACTGTCTTTCTCAGCACACAAACACAAGGAAGGATTTGCTGATGTTTGATTATTATTGTATTTGATTATAGATGGACTAGAAACAGTAAATACTATTTTCAGGTATTTAAGATGTCACATATGTCTATTCAGTTCTGTTACAAATAAAGATTTTATTGTCTTCCTCAATTTCAATTATCATCTCAGGGTCCAAACCAGTCATGTTTATGATCTCCATACCAGAACAAAATAGTTAATATCCAACTATCAGGATTACTCATCTTAATTATGTGTAGAGGCGTTCCAACTCTTATCTTGGAGAGCTAAAGAAATATTTTAGATTATAGTATTAGCTAAAAAAAGTCTCTCTGTAAATTATCATAAAAAATCTGTTAAAATATAGTGTAATAATTCATGAGGCACCTATAGTGATTATCTTGAATTCAGATTTTGACACTTTAGATTACAATGCAAACATCATCTTTTTTTAAACAGTTATTTTATATAAAAGCAATAAATAGTCATCTTTTTACAAGTTCTTATTGATATTTTTTTATTGCAGATAAAGAATACTTTGCTTGATTAGAAGTTTAATCAACAATAATTAATATATTGTATACTCAAGATTTTGTTTCCTGGTATAACATTAAACTACATTTGTGGTGAAGTTCCAATTCTGGAGCTCTGGGAGTGTGGAGTACCCTTTATTTCCATTATCCCTGGTTGTATATGCTAAGGTCCATTTTTGGATTAAATAGAGAAAAAATGAGTTTTAAAAAAAGTTCAAATCCATCACAAACAGAAGGTATAACAATGTCTTTGGGCATGAATAACCCCACAATGGTTGACATGCTATAAAATCCCAACCTATCAAACATCTAAGTTTGTATACTTTACAATATGTTCTATTTAATATGAACACTTCATGATACATTAGCCATAGTAAATAGTTTTGTTTGGTGATATGCAGTACATTTAAGAAACACTCTTGAATTTAAACTAAAAAGATGAAATTAAGCATATACATTTCCAGTATTCAAAGAAACTGTTATTGCTCATAATGATTCTCTGAAAAGACACAAATGCAATGGTTCATTCATCTGATGGTTTCACGATTTCTTTAACATTGTCTCTAGAGTCCTACAAAGAGATTGCATTAGTACAATTTTATATTCAATAATATTGCCTAGACTACAAATGTCATTAGATCAATAAAAGAAAAAGGCTTATCGCTAAAAAAAAAAAAAGGTAAGAAGCTAGCGATATCCTACAGAGACTATTACAGATGTGGACAACAGTGATCTAGTGCTTCTCGCAAATACACTTGCTCAAGCCGAATCACTGCTGCATAGCCAGAAAAGTAGCAAGAGACACGTGGTTCTATGTGAACTCAGATAAAACAAGGTTCATGTGTTTTAAACAAGATGGAGACACACTTGATGGTAAGATTCTGAAAGGCATGGTAGACAGGTTATCAATCATATTGAAATCAGATCTCTCTGATGAAATAAGACAAGCATTCTTCCAATCTCTAGCCATGTCAATGTACTGTATGGCTGCACCACTTTGCACTCTAATAAAATCCTTAGAAACTTTACAATACACATCACTCAATAAGTCCCTAGCTGACATATAGATGGATGCCACTACATAAAAAAAATTAATAATATGGACATGTCACAATTGAGCCAATCGGATTATATAGTTTACAAAATACAGTTATTTAGTGAAGCTACTGTTGCAAATTTTCAAAAAATTGGAAAAATCTGAATTCGTGTGTTCATAAAGCCATTGCTTCTGATGGGAAAAAATACTTGTTCGAACAAAGGAATGAAAGGCTTGATAAGTGTGATTCAAACACTGCTCCATCAGAAACAATGGTTAAGGGTGGTATACTGACTTTAAAACATGGTTGTACAGACACACACAAATGATGCTGAATGCTTAGATTGCGCAAATTTGGTAGTTGTACGGAAAACACCAAAAACTGCACAAACTCATTTTAGCCAATTATAAATTGAAGCAGCTTGGGATAGCAGAGGGAGTTGAGATATCAGAAGGCAGTGTATTCATCATTTTGTATGGAACATTTGTCAATGATAAAGCTGTATTCAAAGTGGTGCCATGTTTGCTCACAGTCAATCATAAAAACCCCCAACAAAAACAACACATCAACGATTCAGAGCATTGTTTGCAACTGTTTCAATGCAACAAAAAGTAGTTTTTGTGTAAATATGTGACAATGGATGAAAGTTGAATCCACCATTTCACTCCAGAGTGAAATCTGCAGTCAGCTGAATGGATAGCAACAGGTGAAAGCTGTTCAAATTGACAAAGATGAACAATAAGCAGGCAAGGTTTTGCCCGTACTTGGGATGTTCATGATTACCTTGAGAAAGGAAGAACCCACTCAATAGCGAATATTATATAAGCATTATTGGTGCGTTTGAAGGAAGAAATCGCCAGAAAACAGCACAAATGAAGAAGAAAAAGTGACTCTTACAAGACAATGCACTGTGTTACAAATCCGATTGCAATGATGGCAAAACTACATGAATTACATTTCGAATTGCTTTCGTACCTACCTTATTCTCCAGATCACTGGCTGTTTGCAGACCTCAAATGGAATGCTCCAGGGAAAGAGATTTGGCTCACATGAAGAAGTGAATCGAAACTAATGTGCGTATTTTGAGGCCAAAGACAAATCGTTAACAAAAAAGGCATCAAATTGTTAGAGAAGTGTTGGATCGTGTATCACCCTCGAAGAGAGTATGTTGATGAAAAAGTCGAATTTTGCCTAAAAGTTGTGGTTTTTTTTTAGTTAGGCCCGTGATTTATTGAGTGATGTGTTATTTTCTTGGTTGTGCAAGAGAGGAATTGATTAATAGTTGAGAAAAAAATTAATAACACTGAAAACACTGAAAAAAGAGCTAATGCTAATGCCTGTATATAAAGAGAAAGATGGAAGGCAATTTCAGTTATCAAGATTGTGTTGAAAGACCTAAATAGGATTTCAAATTACTTTCAATAAGCAGAGAGTGGTCAGGATAACCACTTGTAACATTAAAGCAATGATGAAAAGATATCAAAGGAAAGAAGAAGAAACAAGAAAAAAGGAGAAGATGTAAAAACTTGCAGAGAAACTATACAGATAAAAAGTCATAGATATGGTTTATGAAAGACATATATAAGGAAATGAAGAATCTTATCATGGAAATGCAGTGCAAATGCTGAAACACCAAGAATTGTAAAGAAAAAAAATAGGCTAAATACAAAAAAAAAAAAAAATCCTAGCAAATATTTGTAGAAAAAAGAAGAAACCATAAGATGGATACCCATAGTTGTGACTTATTCACAATCCACCATGGCAAATAGGTTTGGTAAATATCTCTATAAATTACAAGATAAGGGATGTAGCAATCTGAGTTTAAAAAAGGGAATGTAAACAGATACACAGAGTAGGAATAGTGATACATTGGATATTGTATAACCACTTGCTTTTAAACATGTAAACAAATGCGATGCACAAAATTTAATACTGTCTATAAAATAAAAGTAAGTGTTTGTTAGTGGTCAGGAATTAAAATCAGTATTGCTGTCAGAATTAAATCTATAATATTGGATACAGCAAATATTCTGAGTAAGAATAAATTATATTCAAATTGGCACAAGGTTGCATTTCTGGAGCACGTCAACAGAGTTAAGCAAATTCTTTATTGGTTACACAACCATATTTCTCTATGTACTTGTTGAGCTAAGCCAAGTTTGCTACAAATGCAGAATAGCATGCTAGGGTAATTTCATTAGAATCGCATTTATGTATAAATAGTATTAGATAATGGAAACTCCCAAAGTAGCCTAATACTGACCCTAAACTAACCCTACATATCTCAATGTTTCGGGTATTCTGTGAAATGTAATTAAATGTATGCTTTTATACATAATCTAATGATATTATCTCTTGCGTGCTATTCTGCATTAGTACCCCAAGTTTTTCCTTACGGCTTTAATTCTAGAATATTGCATGGTCCAAATTCAGTCTTAATGGTTTGCTAAAGCAGCACAATCCATGTTTAAGAGAGTCTGAAAACTAAGAAAGTTTTCTTTCTAATATGATGATTGAAGAATAGATAAATATCTTGAGTAAACACTTCTGTTCTTTCTGTTTGTTATTTCCAGATGTGCAGCTTTTATCTTTTTTGTTATCAACAACAAGAAAACACTGGCAACACTCAATAATTGCTGATCATTTGTAATCTTAAATAAATCTTTTAGGAGATAATTATAAACTGACAGTGTTTAAATTGGTTTTAATGAGCGGATGACCAGCTGGTATTTTGTGAAGGATGAGTGTAATTATAGAATTTGTTCTACTGATGATACTTCTGTTTAATTTCTTTATCTTTCATTTGATTTAACTACTTGACATGAACAGATAGACAAACAGAAGGTGCCAGAACACTTGTATTAAACAGTATAAAACAGAGTTAACACATTTCTGCTTTTCACCTTCTTTTAGTATTTACTAAAAGAAAAAAAAAGTGGTTTAGTGTATTATTTATAGATAGAATGATTATATTTTATGAATCTCATATTAATTTTTTTCTTCTCTCCAGTTGTAGCTTTGCTTTGTATGATAATATGCATTGTGTTTATTTGTATAATTGATAAAAATGTTGTATTGTATCAGATTTCAAAAATCAAAATGGACATTTTATAACTGAAATACCCTACTTACACTGTGTATGAAATAAATTTTAATGCTTTTTTTAATATAAAAAATAGGAGATCACATTATTCCTCATGATCACACTATGTGGAGGGGGGGGGTATATTTTAATGCTTTTTTGCATTTAGAAATAGGGGATCACATTATATCCAAGATCACAGTGTGTGTGTGAAATAAATGTTAATACTTTTTACATATAAAAATAGATCAACATTATCTCCAAATCACAGTGTGTATGAAAATTAAATTTTTGCTTTTTACATATGAAAATAGAGTATCACTAATACACAGAATAAATACCATAAACATGGATTAAATATCAGCAGCATCAGTTTTCTTTTAGTCACTTTTTAGGTCAAGAGAGTAAGCATCCTGATTCTAGGAATGAGACCTTAGGTTATTTAGACTTCCGTCTTCTACTCTACAATTTAAGACATATTTTAAGTGTCTGACTTGGTACATTCTTTGGAAATTGCAAAATAATCAAGTAATGTTTTTAGAAAGACAATTTCCAGTAATCTCTAAGTAAACCTTTAAAGAGAAAAAGAAAAAAGAGTTTCATCAGCGCAATAAATAAATAAATCTCTGTGTGTGTTTATTTTTGGATGACACCATCAACTAAATAGTTGAAGCAGGTGGTTTTAATAAAAGGAGACATTGAGAAAAAAATAAATAAATAACAAAAGAACAATCAAAAAACAATCAAGATTCTTTGCTTTTTTTTTTTAATATTTTGTAAATTTTTCATGAAAAGTTTCACATTACAAGAATTAACTCTTTCTTTTTCCTGTTACTATTCTTATATAATTATCAAATTCATTTTTTTAACAATTTATAATCTGTGTAAATTTTTACTTTGTCACTTTTCCAAATGACCACTTCTTTGCCCTTTAGTTTCCAGGGAAACAAAACACAAACATTATTCAATATTATTTTACATGAAGCAAACAAAAGGGCATCGTTTAGTTATTGGCTCAGATTAATTTAGTCTGGCCCAAGGTCATAGTAATAGAGCTCTTAGTCAAACTCGTACACTAATTAATGAGTATACAAAGCTTTGCAATTACAATGCAGTATATCTCCTTTAGTTACATGTCTAGTTTTGGCACAAAGCTACATTGATAGAGTAAGTATTTACCAACCCGTTTACCTGGGTCACAGTAGGTAGGGGCATCCAGCACTGATCGAACTCACTATTCAGTAGTAATGGATCTGTAAGACAGCTTGGGTACATGTGTGGGACACCATATACTAATAATACAGTTTGCTAGGATGAGCTTTTCAAGTTTTACAACTAACTAGTAGAGACAATATGGGTTTTGGTTATTGGCTTAGTATGGACAAGGTCATAATAGTGGAGCACTTACTGGAGATCAAACGTTAGTTACAAAATTCTAGGCACGTTTTAGTCACCTGGTGCATTCCTTTGCAGAGAGGTTAAGATTACTCGACACCACCACACCACCAAAAAAGGGGTGTCGCGTATAACACTAACTGCATTTGATGCTATGGTCCAGTTCTGTTAGGATCCCATCTAACATTAAAAAAATATATATTATATTTGCCAATTCATTGTATTTGATAGGAATACTTGATATCATATGACCATGTGCAGAAACTTAAAACTATACAAAAATGTGTGGTAGACATACAATGTACATCATTACCTAACCTCTTGATAAAATAACCCAGATTAGTTGGCATGTCATTAGATTGGTGTCTTTAAAAATTAAAAAAAAATATTTATCTGCTAAATATTCATTATTTGACAAATATCCTGCCATTAAATGATGTATTTCTCATGTTGTTTTCAGCCGAGATTTTTCTGAATTCTTGCTGATCCAGCTGTATTTTTGCACTCTCTCAGGGGGCCACTTAGCTGGATAAGCTGTGAGAGGTCCTAAGCACACACAGACACCTGCTATCTTCTTCTTTTTTA
The DNA here is from genome assembly GCA_023376005.1 of Doryteuthis pealeii. Lineage (NCBI taxonomy): Eukaryota > Metazoa > Mollusca > Cephalopoda > Myopsida > Loliginidae > Doryteuthis > Doryteuthis pealeii. The sequence continues at coordinate 3,036 of JALAJA010000315.1, read as the reverse complement.
GCTGTTGAGTTTAGCATTTAATGCCCCCCACCCTTCTGTACAATTCTCTTCCTATTTCATCTATTCCAGTAATAAATTAGAAATTGCACTTATCTCCTTTCCCTCAAAGAAATGCATTTTCTTTGAAAGGATTTAATCAGTCCTGGAAACCAGTTGTTATTCAAGAATTTTGAAACATCATTTTTGCAACTAAAAAGATTACTACACAAGCTTTATCTCTATTAATTTGATTGACTGATTGTTTTAATGTATTGTCGTCTAGGGTTTTGTAATATCCAGAGTTAGGGAATTGCATTCATTCTACGTTCTTATTACATTTTTTGTGTAGTTGTTTCTTAGATATTACCACCCTCCACATAAGTAGAATGTTAACACAAAGGTCAATTTTTTAGTAGAGTTTAACAGGTTTGAATTTCAGTTTTCCTTTTCCATGACGTTCCTCTAACCAAGCTTAAAGAGTCAGTCTGTGCCTACTAATTGACCATAGCTGGAAGAAGATAGTTGATGCGTACTTTTCCTAATTGTTTGTGTGGGTGGTGTAGCAATTCAGCCTTGTTCAGGATTTGAAATTGGGCTTAGAATACAGTGAATGTAGCAGATAGTTACCCCCTCCCGCCAGGGTCTCCTTGGTTGACATTAAATTGTATCTGTAGTGAAGTTCCATTCTGGAATTTTGGGGAGTGTGGACTACCTCATTCATCATTATTACTCCAAGATCCACCTGACCAAAGTGGTTCGTATCTGATAGCCTCCACTTTATGGGTTTTAATAGAAAAAATGAGTTTAAAAAGTGATTTTTTAAAATTGAGTTTTGAAAAAATTTGAATACCCAGCAAGAGTGAATAAAAAATTGCATATTTGGCATTTAAAATACCCACAGGCGTGACACAGCTGAAATCTACACCAATCCAGCTGCCTTTTGTGTTGGTGCTGTTCCAGGATTTGTTCAAGACCACACACAGGATCCTTGTATAGTTCCTCTAGCTTTTTCTCAAGTGTTTTATTACAGAGTCCAGGTGATGCAGCCATAAGTAGCACTGACACGCTACAGTGTGTAAGTCTTCACTTTATCATATCAGAGAGATCATATTTCATATGATCGTTAATCTGTCTATAGCAGTCCATGTCTTTTTCTATGCATATATCAACATTGCTTTCTGTAGATGAGATATTACTACCTAGAGATGCTTATGCCTGTGTGCTCCTATCACAAAACCATCTGGGTAAGCGAACAAGAACATGCTGGACATGTTGGAGAAGAGGACAGCTCATGATGGACATTATCTATGGGCAGCACACATCAGATTACCAGTATAGAGTCAACAAGCAAAAATACATTGATCATATACTGGATGCTGTATGTAGAGGGCCTGGCAGGAGCTGTGTATAGGGACAGGTGGTGAGGAAGAGTCAAGGAGATCCATGCTGTTGGCACAACTTGATGTGATAATGAGATACTCTTAATTATTTTCCGTAATAATCATAACAGTTTGGCTTCAAGATTTTTTGTTCAAAATTAGGTTTAGGCTTCAGGTTGTCATATAATCCTTCCTGTTCATCACTTACACTATAGTAAATATTTACTCACTATATGATACTTTATAACAAAACCGATGCTTAGTAAGTTGTTTACATAGTTTACATACAATGGTGAAAATCCTATATTGTAAAACAAATAGTTCACACACTGTTTCTTTCATCGCTATAAAGTCATGGTGTCTTGGTTATATACATTACTTATATTATCGGTAAATATTCAAGCTAACCCAGTGTTAATAAATATTGTCTGTTTATTTATTATACAGCACTTCATTATATGTATATGATTAGATCTTTATATATATATATTATATATATATATATTAAAAGATCTACAATAATTACTATGGCAAAGTTCACATTTTTTTCGCTTATAAGTCAGCTCTTATTTCAAGAGATTTTTCTCAAATTTTACTATGAGGAGAAGTAACACTTTTTAACAACTTTATAAACAGTATACCTATAAATAAGTAACCTAACAATTTTTAAGATGTAATTTCTTCTAAAACCAAAGATACGCAGGATATTTATTATTGTCTGCGGAATGTTATCAATAAACAGATATCGATTAGGTATTATTTATTATAAACTCTCGGTGTTTGAAACTCTTAACCAAAAATCGGAAATTGCCACCGCCCTGTAACAAAATGATTCCAATATATATATATTATTTTATTTATTATATTATTATGACTATTGCGACTCGAAAAAAATAGAAAAATCACACTTAAAAGGGGAATCTTTCAAGTGTTATTAACTCACACACACACACAAGGGTGCACACAGTCAATAAGCGAGCATTGTTCATAAATATTTCATTTGATGTCATTTACAAGGCTGATTTATATGATGATAAGCATATTAAATGCGTTTGAAACGGTTGTACTGAATTGCAGTAATGGTATAGGATTTATAATAACATATAGCTCTACAACTGTAATTAAGCATTATATTTCTTCAAAAAGTGCTCTCTCTCTCTTTCTCTCTTCTCTCTTCTCTAGTATTTTCTCTCTCTCGTCCGGGTCGGCTTCTCTCTCTCTCTATCTTCGATATAAATTTTAATATATAGTATGCAGTGATGGTTCTTATTTTAGACTCTATTTTTATATTATTTCGACAGTTCTTTGCTGTAGACATTTATTATATAGACTATTTATATCTGTTTTGATAAACTATATTGCTTTTTGAGCAGTAATGTCTGTTTTTTCCTTTTTTTTTGCTCATGCCACTTGTCAATTCAAAAAGCCATTACGTGTAATTATGAGAAATTAATGTCTCGAGCAGAAAAGATTTACAAGTCAGTTTATGCAGCAAGCGGGTAATATATCTTCAGAGACTTTTTTTTCTTATTAAGAGAATATAACAGTTTCCGTAAACATTCCACACTGGATGCACTCTAGACGGTATTACCACTGCCCAATAAACCAGTGAGGACAGGTTTTGGTAGGTTGAGCGGTCTGTGACCTTGGGTACTAAGTGGATCTCTCTTCTTTTTTT